>PVIH01016860.1:0-44015 GCA_004025045.1 Sigmodon hispidus
AAAAAAAAAAAGAAAGCCAGTTCCTTGGTTGGCAGTTGAAAAGACACAGCCAGTTCAGTTTCTACTAGGAAACTCCAGATGACCCTGATATCAGGATCACAGGTATGATCATGAGTGGATAATGACTGGAGGTTTGAAGAAAGCCCATTGCTTGAAGGTCTAGTTAAGCAAAATAATCCCCAGGTTCTATTATCTCCAGAATATAAAATACTGAACTTAGGCATCCTAGAAAGCATAATTCAGGAGTCAATTAGCATTAAGGCCCATGACTTCTATCCTGGATAGTATTTTTATTAGAGCTAGATTATGGACATATGCATTTTGATAATTATAAAATTTCTATTCTGTATTTTTCAAAGCATGTTTAGGTATTTTGCAGAATGTAATCTCATAACTCTTTCTGGTTGGTAATATGGAAGAAAGACTTCAAAAGCATAATATATGTATCATATTTAAAACATGAATTTTATTTTAACAAAGAAACACATTTTAGAATATTCACTTCACTGAAGTTTCTGATTTATAATTATGAAAACTTAAGTGATTGCATCTAAAATCTGAACTTCAAGAACTTCAAATTCTTTGAAGCTTAGACAGTTTTTTGTTCCTCATGCTTAGATCAACTTTATAGCACTCTGTAGCACTCATAATTCTCTGAGGAGACTCACTTAAAGCAATCCTATCCAAAACATTCATGTAAAAATTAAGATGAGATACTGAAGCATGCATTGTAATATTCAGGTGAATCTTAGACACATGGTGAAGAAATGTCATGAATAATATCCCATTAGAAAGTACTTTGATCATATTTATTTCTATTAAAAAAGATGCCATATTAAGTTCCCCATTAAGGCCTATAACTTCCCTGGCTCCCAATCCACTTTATACTTCCAAGAATCAGTTACTTGGCTTTCAAAGAGAAAGAAATTGGTTATCCCTATAATGTTTTGCCAATATAGCACCAGCCTGTGCATTTTACCTGGTAGATCATTATGTTGTCATCTAAGTTTCACAGCTTCTCCCAGACTTCATCAGAGAAGCTTCTTACTGCAGTGGGTTTTGACTAATACAGACTCAGAATGGGCCACAGTACATAGAGTAAGAGACAATGGAGTCCACTGCCCTAAATAGGACATCTATAGATCAAGGCTCAGGGAACATCCTGTACAAACCACTGCATTCACGAAATCACTGAAACTATGGTCACTTTAACAAGACCTACACACAACTGGGTCTGTCAACATTCTATCCAGGAAGAGAAAGGCAGTTTTGAGTCCTAGCCTTCACTGGGGGCCTACTGACAGAGGGAGTGTTGTTTTCCTTAGTGGTGTAGTTAATGACAAGTTTCCCATCCTCTTCCAGGAAATATCCCTAATTAAACTCAGAGAACCACACAGACAGATAGTCAGGAAAGCAGGAGACGCTTCCATAGAAGAAGGTTCAGTGGGAGGGTAGTAGAATAATAGAATGTTGAGGGTTGTGTGTAAAGCACACAAAAGAAATCTTCTAAATGTGTGTGAGAGAGAGAAAGGCATGGTTGTACTAAAAGGGCATCATTCAGTATTCTAGTTTTCTAATCAAATGGTTTAGAGCAGAAGATGAGCTAACTGGGCCACATCACCTGATATCAGAAGCAAAACAGCGTCAAACCTAAGACCAATAACTATTCCAACTAAGTGACCTTAGCAAGACCCCTTTGTCTTTATCAAGTGTAGGGTGGGGGGCAAGGAACATTGCTTTATTTCTGACACAAGCTCCATAATAGGACATTGTTTCTGTTTAGCTAGGAAATCACCAACTAAAAATTTTCAGGACTCAGGACAATGAAAAGAAAAAGTCATAAATACCAATCAAATTTGACTAATTCCTTTAACTTTTTCTCACATTTACTTTGCTCACCAGAAATTTTAAAGCTAATTTTTTTTATTGCCAAGTTTTAGACAAATATGTTTCCACTGGGAAGTTCACTGACATTCATATACATGCAGGTTTGAGCTATTTTTATTTTAATTGTCTTATTATGCATGGATGTTAGGAAGCTATCTTAATGTCATTTGTGAAATAGACAGGGTATAAATTATAAATGCATACCCTCTGAGAAATTGGAAGTAAACAAATTGATGCAAGAAAAGAAATTCAGCATGAAGAAGGATTGAGAGCCAAAGGTTGACAGTGTTAGATTTTTTTTCAAAACATAATTCTTTCAGGTACAGTTGGTAAGTACACCTGTCATATATGTTTCCAAAAATGTAGCTTAGAATGATAACATACTGAAAGAAAAACAAATCTCAGGAATATGAAATTCATTTGTTATAACCAGTTTTGCTTACACTTTCTCAAAATAGCCATCTGTACTCAAGTGTGTACATAACAGAATGGCTTGCTGTAGCACAGGGAGGTTCAGTTATTTTTAGGCTTTAGAACTTTCTACAGACTCAAATCCTTTTGAGAAGCACCTTACACTCTTGCCACAGAAATGCTATGAGGAAGAAACAGGAGCCGGTCTGAAAACACAATGGTTGTGTTAATGAGTCCTGCCATAGTAACATAGGTCATATATTGCAACTACTGAAGTAATACTATAGCCCCCTTCCAATTTAACTTCATTAAATTTGATTATTTTTAACATGCTTATTGCTATGGATTTTCTGTGTATGTGGGGAATATTAGAACATTTATTATTCTCAGAAACCTTTAATTTGGACAGTTTTCCAATCCACGAAAGAGCCAGAATTTGTAGCCATGAAGTCTGACTTCAGCATTTGTGATGAGTGTGACTCTATATCGACTCCTCTCTACAATGTTGAAAGGCTAGAGTTAGGGAAATGTCTTTGTCAGTAGAGAGCCTACACTACAAGCATAGGCCCCTGAATTTCAATTTGCAGAATCCACATGTGAAATCTAGATCCTGCTACACGTTTTCGACTTCCTCCTACAGGGGACAGGGAAACACTAGAAGATCCTGCAGCTTGTCATCCACCTAGGTCTTGTTATGCAGTAAGCATCAGGTTCAGAGAAAGACCCCAACCCAACAGATAAGGTAGCTGTTGAAGGTGACACCAATATGAATTGCTTTTATCCATGTGTACAGAATATATACTATACTAAACACACACAATCAAAAATTAAAAAAAGAAAAAAAAGCAAAACTATCACAAATAAAAATAAGCAACATTATCCATCAATTTTCTGTATTTTATACAAATTTATTTATCTTTATGGCTATATTAGCCATTTTAAAATGGCTAAAGAATCTTCTTGTAACAATTGGATACCTATGCATGCTAAATTTCTCTCATATAGAAAAATAAAACTTTTCAAGATGTATACAGATCTTTCTTTGTTGAGACATCTCATTGATTTCATAATGAGAGAATGAGAAATGCAACTGAAAAATATTAAACATTAAGAGAAAAACACATATCTAAGAAAATAGTGCAATAATTTAACCTTTCAGTTTTGAAAACATTCTATTGTGTGGCAATAAGGTTCTGATATATACACAGAATTTTATTTGAAGTAAATAAAATAAAAGTAATACATTTTCTTGAGACATGCCTAGTGCAGTGGTGTTCACGACATTGCCTGTAAACTTAGTATTTGTAGTGTAAGATGTTTATTTACATAGATGATACTAAAATCCACATTCTGTTGAAATGAAAAAGAGTAGGAAGATAAACATATAAAGAGTTCACAATGGCATCTTAATGCACTAAAGGAAATTCAATTATCTATTTGTTTGAATTTTTCTACAGTTATTATAACCCAAGGCAGGAATGATCACTAATACTGTTTACCTTTTTCATAAACCTACAACTAGATTAGGGCTTCACATGGATGATTCAGCAGTTCACCTCATCACAATCCTAGAAATGATGCTTGAGCCTGGGGGAAAATACTTCTAAGAATAAAAGGTCATGTGGCTGACTTGCAGTAATGGCCAATAACTCAACCAGGGTCACTGAGCAAATATCTCAGCTCTTCTTCATGCGGCTCGGTCTGCAGGTGCTGTGATTCTTTGTAGAAGGTGTCTGAATCTCAAGAAGTTTCAAAAGTTCTGAAAAATGTCTGTGAGGTTTGAGAGAGGGGGGAAATTTCATTGTTCTGAGAATTTCAGCATCATTCATTGAGGTGGCTATTTTTTCTCCAATAATTTCTGACATCTTTATAAAAGATCAGGTAGCTGTAGGCTGTCCTGGCTTCTTTGTCATAGAATGTCACCACTCCTACATACCAGTAGATAGGTAAGTCACCAAGTTTAATACAGATTCAAAAGATAAAACAGAGGCTACCCGAAGAAGCATTAATAAAAAATTTGCATCTCTTGCATACCAAATATATCAATATGTATACTGGCATGATGTTTGTCCTTTTCATTTTCTGTAGCTTGAAAGGTTGATGCCAAAGTTACATATGGAAACAAAAATGATCACCAGAAAACAATAGCAAGGGCGATACCTACCTTGCCAGATATAACATTCTAGATAAATAAAGCCATGATACTTTTCTACAGAACAACATTAAAGTTAAGAAACAACCGTAAGAACATATGGAAATATAATTGCCTGGCAAAAATACTGTCATGGAAAAGAACACGCTGGGGCTATTCCATAAATAAATCTCTCACCATCATGAATGCCCAAATGTAAATTTAAGAGAAAAAATAATAAGCCATGTAGACAATAGAAGTGCTTCATTATAATCTGTATGTGGAGAAAGTTTTCCAAATTCTAACTAAATATATAGAAGAAATAAGATGTCAATAAGTTCAAATACAACAAAATGTCTCATGTTCTAAAATAAACTCCAAGCGAAGACAGAATGAAAATGTAAATGAAGAGCTCTGAGACAACACTTGCAATCTATGTCACAAAATATCAGCCTTTTTCATATACAAATAAATCTTCAAACTGAACAGCAACAGAGATAAACCATCAAACAGAGAAATGGTATTAATCATCTTAAACATATCAAAGTGTACTTGACCTCAATTAAACAGTAATACACACTTATTCTCCAAAATGCTAAATGTCTAAAATGTTGGAAAATTTTATCCAAACTGACATTGTTTTCAAATGCAAAATTATGTTATTTATGAAAAACTGATTTGGGTAAAAAAAAATATTGAAAAGAAATATTCAAGAGCTGAGCAGATAGATCAGTGAATAAATAGCCTGCTGTACAGGCATGAGGACCAGAGTTTGTCCTCAGTATCTATACAAAAGCCAGCCTGGTGGAGCAGCTCTCCTGTATTCCTTACGCTTGGAAGATAGAGACAATGTATGCCTTGGGCAAGGTAAGACTGGCAGGGTCACCAGCAAGGCGTAGGTTCAGTAAGGGACTCTGCTACAGTAAATACACTGAAACGTGATCCATGAAGAAACCTGATAGTAAGCTCAGACCTCCACATGCACAGGTACACAGATGCTGGCACATTGTGCATGTGAACATCCCCCAACACAGATATGCAGACACAAAATTGTAGGCAGTTACCTTTTTGTATAGAATGCAGCAGCTCCCCATCTGAGAGTCCTTAGATTGCATCCTAGCCTTTGTTCCGTGTTTGCAGTCTAGAATCTCTGTCAAGGTAATGAAGGGGAGTACTGGGCTCACTTGCTTACTTTCTATTTCTCAGTCAGTGTTCTCTTTCATCTTAACAGCATGGTATCTATTGTTCTCAAAACCATTTTTTCACATGCCGTGATAACTAGTTTAGTATAAATTTGTTCTTTGTGTTTTTCAGGCCATTTAGTCTCTGTTACTTCATTTCATCAGAAGAAAAACATTTTTTGAATAAAAAATGAATCAACAAAAGTCAAACAGAAGATAAATCTAAGAAATTGGAAATGCAGTAAAAATAAAAATAAGTTTTGTGAAGGGTTGTTGCATATATTTTTGACCCTGTAGAGACCATACAGTCTCTTCTGCAACAACACGGTATCTGGGAGACAACAAATAACCAGAAAGAACTGAATATTGCTTATCAATGACACATAATACATAGAACTAAAATGCAAACCAGGCGTGGCCTATAATGCAATTTACTCCACCCCTCATCCCAATGGAGGCCATAGCTGGGAAAGACCAAATCTAATATTAATATCTTTCATTAAGAATCTCTTATTTCATCTTTATTTTAAGTTTGAGAAAAGAAAACACAAAGTGAGCCTGAAATCCCAGGCTGTACCAGAAATACTCAAAGATTAATGGAAACATAAGAACATATAGATGCTGAATAAAGAAGCTTAGGCTGGCTAATTTTAGAAATTCAAGCACAAACATAGAGTAGTAACTTTTTTTTACCAAAGTAATATTGAATGATTTTAAAAAATAAACTCAAAAATTAATGAATTTACTTTGTAATTATTTATTTTCTCCAGGACTATTAAGGATGTTGAAAAGAAGTATTGAACCATCCTAAAATATCTCCATCCTGAGCATTTCACTCCCAATTGTTACTGGTGCTGAGAAAGAGAAACAACACTGTTGTTCTGGTTCTGAGATGTGACCAGTGATGTTCTAAGCAAGTGTTCAGCTCTAGAGCAGCATCAGTCACAGGAAGCCTTAGCTGTGCGTCCTCCCAGCAAATATAAACCATGCCTCATGGCGAGGCTTTAAATGTGTTTAACTTAATCAAGAAGAAATAAAAAAACACTATAATGGAGAATTGGGGTATTTTGTATCACACTGGGTGTGGACCATTAGGCATCCACTGCTATAGGGAACAACAACATAAATAAATAAATAGTAAGCCGTTATAACAAGGATCAATTAAGTTAAGTCATATTAAATACATTGTTCATTGACTGTAACTTGTTCCTGGAAATCATTTTGAAACACTAGATTTTTTTAAAAAAATATTTTTATAAACATCATTTGTGCCTACCAAACTACTTTATGTTTAATGTATTAGGCTTTTTGTTATTGAATTTATATATTTTTCTCTGACATGATAATATATTTATGGTATAAGTGATTATTCTTAACAGAAGTGAACTGAAGCATTTTGTTTCAAAATGTACTAATTTCTGCAATGTAAGTTTAAAATTATTCAAAAATATAAACACATAAATACTTATAAATAATAAAATCTCTATCAAAGTTGAAGTACTGTTTGTCATAGAAAAGTTAACAGAATATTAATGACTATATGGGAGCATGAAAACTGTGTGTGGGTAACCAATAATTTCTAAGCAAAAGGGAAATGCTCCAAGTATTACCACACATAATTTCAAGTTATAACACAGAGCCATAGTAACAGAAACAGCATGGCACCAGCATTAAACAGACATGATGATCACAGAAACAAAACAGAGGATTCAGTTATGAAGCCACATAGGTATTACCACCCGATCCTAAGACAGATGCCAGAATTACAAAATGAAGGAAAATTAGCCTTTGCAAAAATGATGCTAACCTTAAAGAAATGCAAAAGGAAAGAAAAGAGAAGTAGAAAGGGAGAAGATGGCATGAACAAGAGAAAAGAAGCAAATGGACACATTGAAGGTCGACACTGCACACTGCAAACAGCTCCCAGAGGACAAGATCTCCCCACAACATCTCTACCCAGAGTGTGCCTTCTGAGCTATGGATTCATTCAATTCCTCTTGTGCCACCAGCCTGGTCTTTCTCTAAAATACTTCCAAATTACCTAGTGGCTCAAGAGAACCAGACCATCAGGGAAAACTGCTCAAACCAAATTGAGACGAAAAGTCTACAAAAATAAGAATTAGTTAATTTTATATTGACCATTTACTGCTGCATTAATATTCTTAAAACTGATCTAGTAACTGGATTTCCAAATCTAGACTGAGTTTTCACTAACTGAATCCCATGATAATCTAATCCTCCATATTTAGCAGGGTCTAGAAGATCCACACAGTCATTCTACATGCCCAAAGACTAGTCTTCACTCATCCTTGCCTGGAGTCTGATTGAAAAGGGAATGTCTGTTCCTTTGACCCCACTTCTTTAATCTAAACCATTCTCTTACCTAGTTGAAATACCAGACTGGGACATCTTTTGTGACTACCTCACTATTGCCTATCTTAATATAAGCAGTGTGGCAGCTTTTCTCTAAGGTACAGCCCCAAGTAGGCCACAAAAAAATAAATATTTCCTTCAGAAAAATGGCTTAATGACAGGCTATTTCACTTGAAAAATTGTTTTGTTAATTTTTGAGAATTTCTGATACTATATTTGAATCATGTTCTTTTCCAAGTTCTCCTATATCCACTCCCAATAACCCACATTACATTTTCTATTTAATAAACTATATACTTTAATTTTTGCTGTCTATATAATTCTGGTTGCAGGAAGCATTCAATAGAGAGTGGTTAGCCTACCAGGAGACACATTCTGAAAGATAACTTACTGAATCTCCCTCTGCCCAATGCTGTCAACTGCTCACAGCTACTGAGTTAGGGCTAGAGGCTCATGAATCTCTTCGTACTCCATGATAGAATGTTAACTTGTGATGGTTGGCTCAATTCATATTTCAACTGAAAAATCAAACATGGTTAGATGCATTTCTAGGAAAAGAATCATCATACATCAAAGAGAGAAGTTCAGCAATTATCCTCCTGTCCCTTAACTCATCCTTCTGTCTTTTCATTTGACACCACCCCAAAATAAATAATCATATGAATTAACATTTCTTTTAAATTTTCTATTATTATTTTATGTTTTCATAGACATCCTACCTATTTATTCAACAAAATTAACTCCTATAATTAGTATTTAACATTAATAGTACATGTTTAGCAACAATAAATGTGTTTATACTAGAATGTAAATATTTGATTTAATCAAACTTCAAGTTAATTTAGAATACTTGACTTGTTTTTTTTATTTGCTGAGTATTTAATATTCTCAATATGCTCTTAGGATATAGTTAACATCACCTCCAGAAGGCAATAATTTCCTATGCTCCAGGCTTCCATCTTGACCTTGAAACAATTATCACAATGGGCATAAGACAATTTAACATGGAAATGTTATCTTCTTTAAAGTTAATCTGGATATACCTCACAAGCACCTTATAGTAACAAAACGTTGTATATCCCTCAGATGCTAAAACCATATTTTCAATAATGTGTATTTCCCCCTCAGAGTCCAAATATCTCTTGAAGAAAATCAAAATAGTCCATTATAAGTAAGGAATCTTAAAGGTTAATTATTTACATTTTATCAAATTATTCATGCATTCCTTTGTATTTTCTTCAATTAAAATATTCATTTCAAAATAGAGAAGTGTAAAAATCTCAGAGCAATTAAAGGGCCAAAAGTACTGCATGGGTGATAGCAAGAACCTGTTAAAATATAAAAAAAAAATATTTAAAAGCCTATTATTTTCTCTTTCATTTTAAAACTCACCATGGAATCTTCTTTTAAATAATTCTTACACACTTGTAACTTCTTTCAATTGTACAATGTGTTTCTTGTAATAAACCCTTTTCTATTAAAGGGTAAAATCAACATCTGTTGACTGAAGTTGAGTGAACCATCAGCTCATTTTACACCCACTTCATTTCACAGCTACAGCTATATTTTCTCAGCCTTGAACATCAAAACAGAGCTATAGCCAGGCTTTGTCACCTTTCTGAGTGTAAAAGTAATAATCTAACAAACACAATACCTTATCTATTCATTGACTAAAATAAAAGTACTATATTTTTTAAAGAGAAATGGCAAAAGGCCAGAGTTTTATCCTGAGTGGGAAAATGTAGTGTCACACATTTTCAATCCCAAGGGACATGTAGACAGCAGATGTGCTTGTTACCATCTAATGGAGACTCTCTCACATGCACCTGCATTTGCAGTGAGTGACAGACCACAGCACCTCACACTTTTCTGCTTCCAAATGTTGGAGGGTAGCAAATTAAATATCACTGACAACTTTTATCTGGGTCAAAAAGCCCAAATTCAGAGCAAATAGAGAAAGAAATACAAATATTCCCTTATATTTATTTCATAGGAGATTTCTCATGTGCTTTGATGAACCAGGACAGAAGAAATCATCATAATAGTTTTTCATTATTCCTTGTGCCTTCTTACAGTAACAAGAGAATTTTGAAAACTTATCCATGAAGGAATGGTAGTAAAAATAATCTCTGCAAGGTGCATGCTCAATGTGGGTCATTCAGTTTGAACATTATTTGTATGAAGCCATAGCACTGTCTTGTTTTTGAATCACTGTAGCAAGACAGATTAAAGAGAAAGGGAGACTTAAAGTATTCTTAATATTTTGTATTGTATGTTCACCCAAAGACGTTTCTATGTAAATGTTGTCTAATAACTCTACTAGTAAAAATTCTGAAAATGTTCTTAATTCTTTCCTTGACCTTCAATTTTAAAATCTAAAGTGTCCTTATATAATCAGGTTTAATCGGGGGTTTTTTGTTTGTTTGTTTTTGTTTAGTTTTATTTTGTAGAATAAAGAATGCCAGGATCACACCTAACTTGCTCTTCTTCTAAGGCAACACTTTTCTAATAATATTACTTACATGTCTATAAACTAATTAATGCAAAGAGACAAACTTCCCTAATTTATTGCTGTTTGCACTTTGAACATTCAAGTCAACAAAGAAGACTGTAACAGGGACACGGGTCTGACACGTCCCAGGAGACATACTGTTTCACTCTTTTCACCTGATTCTCTTGTAATGCTTTACAATATATCTGAGGCTTTAGTTTGATATTATCTCCTACATTTTATGCCCAATGCCCCAAATTATATTAGTCCTAGATAAATGAGGAAGTCATTATAAATTGATAAGGCAACTCTACTTTTCATCTTTAACAGTGGGTCAAGTTGGCATTCAATCAGTAGATTTAATAATCAAACCATTTTCAGCTAATCTCCAGAGTGTGCAACATGATGAAGTTCTAGTTCATGAACTTAATTGTCTTGATATGATGATACTGGTTATAACACAACACACAAATGTCCCAAACTGAAGAAGAAAAGCAAGAGTATACTAGGGGAGGATGTGGTATGCTCTGGGTAATAACTAAAAATTAAACTAGAATTGGGTGGAAAAAGTGTCCCCAACAAACACTGGGAACATTCCCTACTTCAGAGCCTATGTTCCTAAGCCCATGCAAGAGACATAGCTTTCTTGAATGAACAGAACCATTTGCCAATTGTTGGATGCACAGTTGAAAAGTAGTTGCCATGGGTACACAATTTCCATGTTCAATTCCTTTCTTATGGGCACTACTAAAAATGCCAACAGGAAATTATCAAAGGCAGTGTTCTGGGCGAGAATACTGTAGAGAAATCACAGATATAATGGATATTACATTTTCCTCCTTGCACTAACAAGTGGCATTGTATTAAACATCATCAAAACTAACCAATGTTCTAGGTTTTTGTTTTTTTTCACTTTGCAGTAGGAAAATAGAAGCCACTGTAAACAATCAAAATCATTTTCAAACAGAAACAAAATCTTGCTACCCTTTCAGGCCTGGCCAATCCACGCCCTGCTCTTCCATGCTTCAGGACTGTAAACTGAGAACCTGTCCAGCATAAGGGCCACTTTTTTCCTCCATTTATTTCTTTCTTAAAAACTAGCTCAGCTTTAAAAGGAAATGTGTGTTTCATTTTTCTAGACATAAACTTACTCCTTCCAAAACATTTTTGAATTAAGTCTTCACAGACAAATTCTCTAATGAGTATGAAAAAGGAAATATTTTCATTAATGTATACTCTGACAATTAATGGAAATACTGAGAAAAATAATACAGAGTTAGATTCATTCCAAGAACCAAAGGTAAAGAATGAAGATTTTAGTTTCTTGTCTGATCTAGTGAGCATTTATTGTTTTCAGACAGTGTCTTTGGGAAATAGCTTTCTTAAAAAATATTGTCTGTACTCTCATTATAAATATAGTTAACATGTGATATATTTGTGTGATAGTGTCCCTTTTTGGATAAAGAGAAAAGATAATATTTTCTTCAAACATGTTAAGATAATAATAGTTATTTAAAAACACAAGTCTCACTCTACTTCTTCAACCTAATGGTTTATATTTATTTGAAATGTAATGAAGAATCAGGACAGCAAATGAGAGTATACTGTCATTATCTGTAGAAGTAGTATAATTCTAGAGATAGCTCCATAGAATAGATCACTTAATAAGTCTGAGTCACATGAATAAAATAAGGCAGAGATGTTAACAACTGCCTCACAAGGCACTGTGGAAGTGAATTGAGTGTTTTAAAAAGGCATGAGAGGAAAGTGCATACAATATATTATACACATTTTTGTTAGTGTTATATCGTATCACTAGTAGTGACCTTAGGCAAAATAAATGTTGCTAGGCCTAGAAAATTAAGATAGTTTTATTTACAATTTTGTTTTTGAGGGTGTTGAATTTTAGGAAAGATACAAAATTAACTTACTCACAAGACAAGAAAAAATTTCTGTATTATATAGCATACTGTTCCCTCATCTTCAAAATGTCTGCCTGGAAGTATTACTTGCTTCCCTGAAGCTCTTCTAGTGTATATCCCTACCTCTCAGCCCTTGGCCTCTTCTCCTCTTTCCCTTCTGGGACAACCTATCTCTATCTCACATCTAGATCCTCACAGTAATGAAATATATAACTGCTCTTCCCAAACAAAATTTTAGCTTATGCTGCTGACAACACTATCTGGAAGCCTAGTCCTTATAGTCTCTCATAGCATCGGTATAATCATAAGTACTGTCAGAAACAAACATTTAATATGTGTTTTAAAATTCATTTCCAAGAAGAGAATGATCAAAGGAATAATAGTCCTTTCTTCCTACTACATATGTGTGATAGGTCAAATTTCAAAAACATCAGTGAGTTATAAGTGAGAGATTTACTATTCGTTATTAACTAAAATTTTCAGATTATAGCTATTGTGTTACTTAATTTTATAAAAAAGCAAAGTATGCAATTATGCATGTGTGTGTAGAATATTTATGATATATACATAAATTATTGATGTCTTCATAATTCTTGGATTTTAGTGATATTTATGTATGCATATATATAATAGTTATTAATTTGCTTATATTAAATATGATTAGTAATGAATCTTATGAAACATGAGAAAAAGTTTTCATTTATTTATCTTTTTTGTGGAAATAAAGTGGGTCTTTTTAAATTTTTTCTTGGATTTTGAGTATATTTTTATGCATACTCAAAATAAATTAGTGATTTTTGAAATCAACATAGATATAAGTTTTTTTTAACTTATTAAAAAACTAAGAACATGCATCTTCTTAGTATTTTAACAGTCTGTGCTTTTAATTAAAACCTGGATGTAGGCAAGGTTAGCTTTATTGCCTTGAGTGGATTGTTTTTATTCTAGTAAAACATACTTATGCAAGTTGTCAATTATCACACCATCTCCGAATTCTATTAAAGTGGATAACAGAACAATGGCTTCTGCTGCTGTGAATATAAGCTTATATAAGTGGATTATCCATAACAGGTTTAAGAAGCCATGGGAATCAACAGAGGAAATTCAGTCTAGTACATTCTCTTCTGCTGTAAATACTGTGCCCCTGAGTGAGACTTAGATGCTAAAAAGAAGGAGGAAGTTCTGGACTTTGCTCTTGCTACAGGTCCAGTCTTCCTCTGATTGGTTTCACTGGAAATTCTTTTCTAACAGACACTGTTTTTTCCAATTCATTTACACTTTATACAAGTGGCAATCATCCTGCTTGATCCAGGAGGCACCTACATGGCCATTTTTAACGCTGTGGTAAACTGTCTGTAGTAAATACATCTCTCTACACTTGAGCTCAGCCACCAATGTCCTCTTTTTAAGAAGCAACCTTTTTTTCTATCCAATGAGTTATAAACATTCACCTGGCTAGTGAATGGCACTGGAAGGTCAAACAGCTCTGGCCAAAAGCATGCCATGGCATACACCACCACCCAAGTATGCGTCCATTTCTAAAGGATTGCTGAAGAGATTTCAACAGATGGCGAGAGGGAGCGTGGAACCAAATACCTTCAGAAAGTCTCAAGTAGCCAAACCATGGTGGAGCTTCTACTAAGAGCAGGTGGATGCCACCACGGTAGGGCATTTAATCAACAAAGCTGCATGATGGCAAAATAACCAGAATCGAGGTATCAATTAAGGCTTCAGTGTTAGGAACAGACAAAGCAGGCCTAAGAAAATCACACTAGTTCTTGGCTTATAACCATGTAAAGACTAACCATCTCAATTAGAGTGAGAGCTAAAAACACTCAGTGTCTAATACTCCCATCTTCTGTTCCTTCACAAAGTTCCTGACTTCAGGCATCTCTGCTGTAAATGGTTCTGGCCCGGACTTTCTGGGCCTGGACCAGAGGTTTATTCTCATTCTTGGCCCTGTTTTGCCTCAAATAACCACACACAGATATATATTATTTTTATGTTGATTGACCTAGGGCCCAGGCCTATAATTTGCTAGTTCCTTCATCTGAAATCAATTCATCTTGTTCACCCTGTGGCTCAGTACCTTTTCTCAGAGCAGCATTTCCTCTGAGTCTCCTGGCAGCTCTGGTGACTCTGGCATCTGTATCTGGTGTCTGTGTCTACTCTGAGATGTTCCTGAGTTTTCTTAGTCTTGTAGCCCCTCCCACACTTCCTGTTTGCCTTTGGCCAATCAGCTTTTATTAAACCCATCGGTGGGACAAATATTTACATTACCAGCAAAATTCCACTGCACATCCTCAACCCAGTGTGCCTTCTAAACAATGCATTTCTAGTGGTTCGAGAAGTTAAATGTGTTTTGACACATTTAACAAATACTTGGACAGTGAAATAGAGTTTTTGAAGAGATTATACTGCTGTCATAAAACTCTGAAGGGATCCATTCACCTCTTCTTCAGAAGATATTTAAAAAGAGTTGTTCTAAAAGTGCACTTTTCTGAAATCTCGGCTGTGATTCTCATGAACTGATAATGATAGAGAATTTAAATATCTAGATATTTTTCTTAGCTATCTCTCTTGTGAAGGAAAGAATATACATTCTAGTCCATTGTAGGAATCCATGCCTCTTTTGTTATGCCTTGTATCAGTGACCCCCAGAAAGACTCCCAGAATCACACCAACTCTCTGAATGCATTCACATAGTAAGGTTTAATACAGCTGTACAGCTGAGCTCATCTCCAGACTGTCACACAGCAATGACAGTGGAGAAAAGCCACCTCCACTACTAAAAGCAGGACTTTTTAAAACAAAGATCAAATGAAGACCATAGAAATGCCATTATCAGGCTGGGAAGTGAGGGGCCCAGAAAAAGTTTCTTTATTATCACTGTCAGGTGGGCAGCTCTGGCCTATAGGTTGTTTTAGGATGGGGAGAAGATAATTCACAGCTGGTCAGGAATGCCCTCTGATTACTCAGGACCTTGGGCATTTGGCCTTGGGGATTTGAAACTTTTCAAGATGGAGGACTAGAAACTGCTCAGCTCCCAAAATAGTTCCAGGCCTCAAGGTGGAGGGACTTTAGTTCCCACATTTTAAATTCTGAGTAATCAACTTTCTCATGATTAATTGATTGATTGATTAAATCCTCTAGGCTTCACCTCAACTTAAAGCCAACAAACTGCAGAGCTAACAGCAAACCAAATTCATTTTCTTCTGGTGAACTTAGCTGCTTGAGCATGTACATATTTGACCATGAATGCTGGAATCCTTGGAGATAAAATAAACTTGCAGTTATTTCAGGCATGTTTCACATTAAATTTAATGCACTATGATTTTTTTAAGATAAGAAGAAATTATTTCTAGTTTTCCACAAAATTTCATCGCTGCTTTTCCCAGATTCAGGGTAAGGATGGCGATAAAGCACACTCTTTGCACAAACATGGATTGGGTTGTGACACAAATCTAAGAACAAAGAGGAAGGCAGTGTAACATTCCCAGTACCTTCATCCCATTTCCACAGATTCTTCCTGTAGCAACAGAAATGAATATGTTCTCTCTGCCTCTTCAGTGGGAAAACATTTCATTCCTTACAATCTGTAACTCTCAAGATAGATATTGCAGATGTATCTGAAAACAGACTTCCATGTTGTCAGCAAATCCTAAAGATTGAAGGCTGCCTCCCAACTCTGCTAGAGTTAATGGAACACCAGCACTTCTATTATAAACATCATTCTCCAAGAGTTTGTTACCCAGCTGTAAAAATGTCTAATTCAAGCTTAAATTTTGAAAGTGTGAGGAAGAAGAAAACTACAAAACTTCTTTATGAATGAAATAAAGTACACTTGAAAGTACAAATTAGAAAAAGTAACATTTGTACTTTTATGCCACAGTTTTAGTTTTATAAATAATACAAGAAAAAATCAAGATCAGAAATTCATAGTTTTGAAATTTATTTCCACTTAATGCTGGATCTATTTTGTAAAATAACCTCAAGACAACAACCATATGATTCCAGAAAAAAATTATATAGCATTTGAATAAATTTTGTTCTTATAATTATGATTATAGATTGTCATGAGCATGTAAACTTATTGAGTTGCTCAAGGAAGTTACACTTCAAAAATAATTCTGGAAAAATCATTTACATGTACATTTATGAAATGTACATTTATAAAATACAAAGACAGAAATGCAAATGCTGATCTGAGCAGCCTTTTTTTCCTTCCTACCTCCCTTTCCCTTTTTTCTTTTTCTCATTCCTTCCTTCCATCCTTCATCCCTTTCTTCCCACCTTCCCTGTCTTTCTTTCTTCCTTCATTTCTTTTTCCCTCCCACCCTCACTCCATTCATTCATATCTTCTTTCTTTTTCTTTCTCACATGTGTGTACAAATTCACCCACATACTTGCCCTTCTTCCCCCTCCAATAATACACACATATACTAACACACACATACACTAATACACACATATACTAATACACACATATACTAATACACACATATGCTAATACACACATATGCTAATACACACATATACCAATATACGCACATATACTAATACACACATATGCTAATATACACATATACCAATACACACACATATACTAATACACACATATATACTAATACACACACATATACTAATACACACATATATACTAATACACACACATATACTAATACACACATATGCTAATACACAAACATATACTTATACACAAACATATACTAATAAACATATATATATAAAACACACACATATACTAATATAAGTAGGCAAAATGCATTTTTGTTGTTAAGTATAGGGAAAGTTAAAACTCAGAGAAAGGATAAGGGAAAGACGTGTTGGATCACAAAGAGTATAAAATTGACTCTACAATTAGAAAGAGAAGTGTAAATAGTTTCCCTAAGACAAAAATTATAGTGTCCCTCAAGGCAAGACCTGTAAACAGTGTCTCCTAAACAAGAACTGTAAACAGCGACCCCAAGACAAAGACTCTGTTTGCCACCCTGTAAGAAATCCTCTTCTGTTTGCCTAGCAAAACTCCCTATTACTGAGGAGCAATAACAGGTAATTGATAATGAAAGTGTTTAAGCCAAAAAGAATAAAAACAAACTCCTAAATACATTCAATTCTCCATCCTTTGAATCTAAATCTAACAGCATAGCAACTAACAGTAATAACAAATACATCACTGAATGAGAGAGCTCTTCTAAAGGAGTGATATATAGTTCCTAGTGCCCACACTGGGTGGCCTACAATCATTTGCAACTGGGTCCCAAGGGATCTGATACCCTCTTCTAGCCTTTTGAGGCAAACCACACACACACACACACACACACACACACACACATTCACACAATCTTAAAAAACACTTTAGTCTTCACTCACAAGAAGACGACATATGTTAGAATTCCTATTTAGGGCTCTCTGAATGTCCCCTTCTGCTCTAGCTTCTACCATACAGTGCTTCTGAGAACTCCAGGACCTTATGACCACAATTCTCAAGTTGCAGCTCTTCCTAGAGGGCCATCCAGTCCCCCTTATCACCTAATATCTGTACTCAAGATAATTAAGCTGAAAAATTGAAGATATTGGTGGCACTAAAGAGAAAATTTAAGTGGAATAAATAAAACCAGTAGAAATCCACATTAAACAGCTTGTTAGGGAAATAACTGTTAGAGATTACTAGCGCCAAGAAAGAAGTATCCTGATAGAGATAAGAACTCAAATTAACAAGGGCTTGCATTTCTGAGGACATTTTGAAGGATGGTAACATTAAATAAAAATGATGTTAAAATCAAGTTTTGGAGAGGTGGGTAGGTTGAATTTTAAAAGCTCAGTAAGATTTGCCTGAAACAAAATGTGTATTTTTTGTATGATTTCCAAGGAGACACAGAGGACAACCACGTTCTCATCTTGAAAGGAAGCTTTTAGATTCCTTTTCTGTTTGTCATTCCTAGGTTATGCTTATACTGTTTTGAAATATCTTTTGGTTTCTGTGTCCATGAGGCTCCTTCAGCAGACTTACTGCAAAAGTAGAGAAAATCAGATAATAATGTGATTGTTTTCAGTCAGGTAGTGTGGGCATTGGCATCCATTATTTTATTGATAAATACTTGCCTGTGGAGAGAGATAATTGGGCCTGTAGAGTTCTTGCCTTGCAAGCCTGTGTAGTTGACTTCCTCAAGCCACAAATAAAATACAGGCATTGTGGCATGCATTTGCCATTCCATTGCTGGGAAAGCTGAAACAGGAGAATCTACAGGGTTCACCTTTGGATGGCAACCCCCAGCCTACTTTATGTGTTCAGTGCCAGAGAAAGACTCATGACTGTCTCAGAAGTAGACAAACAGACAGACAGAGATAGATAGATAGATACATAAATAGATAGATAGATAGATAGATAGATAGATAGATAGATAGATAGATATAGATAGATAAGATTGATGCCAACTGAAGGACAATGGTCTTGCCCTCATATACCAAGACACAATCATAAGCACCTATACATGTGCATATATATAATTAATTGATTATGAATTCAAGGTTTATGATGTCTTAGAATCATTTTCTTGAATGTGTGACTTAATATTAGCTTCCAAAGTAGCTCATTTTTTTCAACTACATTAGACAGCTGCCTCTAGACATTAGACAGGTAACTCTCCCCACCATGTCATGGAAGTAACCAGGAAATACGGTTTATTCTAGAGATAAGCGTTTGCCCTCTTTTCCTTTGACTATAAAACAGAAAACAGGTTTTCATTCCCTGACTGTTTTTGTCTTCAACATGT
Organism: Sigmodon hispidus; assembly: GCA_004025045.1. Classification (NCBI taxonomy): domain Eukaryota; kingdom Metazoa; phylum Chordata; class Mammalia; order Rodentia; family Cricetidae; genus Sigmodon; species Sigmodon hispidus. The sequence goes on from PVIH01016860.1 coordinate 19,194, forward strand.
TTCAAGTGCCTTGAATTTTGATATGCAAATAAAAAAGAAGGCCTAAATCATTGCATTTTGAAATTTTCCCCCAGTATTTCCCATACTTCTTGGAATGAACATTGATTTCTCCAGTGTTTTAGCATCTTCAAGTTTCCTTTTTTTAAAACAATAAAAAAATCATGAATCATTACAGTGTCAGCATTAAAGAAACTGTAGGTAAGAGTCCTATTATACCAACAGGACCCCCAAAAAAATCTCTAACCAAAGGCTGATATATGACTTGCTTAAATGCCCTTGTCTACAGGTTTCCAAATATCAAACTTCATGATTCATTGGGTATCAAAAAGTCATCTAAATAAATCTAAATAATTATTTTTCTTTTAGCAACAACTAAAGTTTAAAATTAAATCAGGGAACATGGGACATGTACAAAATAATAAGACCCTTGTGTCTAGAAGTTTGTTAATAAAAAAATCATCAATATAGTCTAGAACTTAGGAGTATCATTTAGCTAAATTCGCATGTACTCTTTCCTTCTTGTAAGTAAACTCTAAAATAAAACAATTAATTATAGATATCTTAAATTATATACATATTAGTTACATGTAACATAAAACAGTTCTTTGGCCTCGTTGCAATAGGCAACTAAAATATTGCATTCAGCTTCTTAGCATAAAATTTCAAAGTTACAAGAGACCATAAAAAGTTTCTCTATAAAAAATCGAAATGCAAATCAAAACAACTTTGAGATACCACCTGACACCTGTTAGACTGGCTAAGATAAAAGGCACAGACGACAGCCTATGTTGGAGAGGATGTGAAACAAGGGGAACACTACTCCATTGTTGGTGGGAGTGTGAGCTTGTTCAGCCACTTTGGAACACAGTATGGCAGTTTCTCAGAAAATTGAGAATCAATCTCCCCAAGGACCTAGCAATACCACTTCTGGGTGTATACCCAAGTGATGCACAGTCATACTCCAAAGGCATTAGCTCAACTATGTTCATAGCAGCATTATTTGTAATAGCAAGAACCTGGAAACAACCTAGATGTCCCTCAACTGAAGAATGGATTAACAAACTGTGGTACATCTACACAATGGAGTACTACTCAGCAGTAAGGAAAAATGATATCCTAAAATTTGCAGGCAAATGGATGGACTTGGAGAATATCCTCCTGAGTGAGGTATCACAAACTCAGAAAGATAATCAGGGGATGTACTCACACATTAGTGATCTCTAAACAAACAAACAAGAAAAAAGCCAAACATGCCCAAGCTGCAAACCACAACCACTGAACAACTTGGGATCAGAAACACCCTGCACTGACTCTTCAGATCCCACTCCCACTAGAGGAACATCTGACTCACTCTTGAGGGAGGGGAGAGAAAACTGCATCTGCCAGGAGTGGAGACTGAACTAAGGAATATTGGGTCAGTGGGACCATGGGACTGACTGCTGCCTGCCCAGGGAGGGGGTGGGGAGGTGTGGAGAAGAAAGAATGACCTGATGTGTGGGGCGGGGAAGGGACCTTGAATAAGGATATACAGGGATAGAAAGCATGACTCCTTTGTTAATAATAATAATAATAATAATAATAATAATAATAGTTTCTCTATAAAAAAATTAAAGATACAACTTGAGGTATCTTCAATTTTTCCTAGTTTTGTTATATAGTAACTAGCAGCTTTGCATTACACACACATACACCACTAATTTGTAGCATCCCCAACTCATATTCCCATTCAAATTTACATAAGAATCTTCATATTTTGCCAATAACAAGGTCAGTACACAATGCTCTGCATACTCAGATATTTAATAACTGTGGTTAAAAGGTAAAAATCCTTTAAAATGCATTATAAGCCCAAAAATGCCAGTAACAAAGAATTTGACAAAGTTCTGTGGCCGCTTTTGCATTCCCATCCGAGTGATCTCATCCTTAGGTTAATGTCAAATGACATGTTCATACTTCCAAACAAGAACAGAAAACAGCCTCTACCAAGAAGAGCACTTTAGAGATCAAAGTCATTCTGGGAGTGTGGGATCAGAATCAGAGCCCTTTCTTCTGACCTCAGAGCTTCCTGAAAGCATGTTCATCAGGCCAAGCCAGGGCCAACTTAGTACAGACCATTGTCTTTTTGGAGCTTAATTGCTGGCTATAGGAATGACAGAAGAGCAAAGAGGTCCTGGCAGGAAAAGAAGCAGGCCACAGAGGGGGCAAATCCAGCGAGAGCACAGTGGGATGAGGTAAAATGTCCACTCAGAACATCTTGAAGAATGCCAAGGAGTTCAAATGTTTGTGGATTTAAGTAATGACTTCCTTTTCTGAACAGCAATAAATAAAAAAGTAACATTTATTTTTATCTTCATGAAATACACAGTAACTTGAACATCCTAAAACTTGAGTACTAAGGGGTATAATGTGCAAAATAAATCACAGGTGTCCTGAAGATAAGAAAACGCTAGCAATTAACTCTTAAAAGGTCAAGAGTTAAATAATGAATTATGCCCTCAAATGTAAGACACTTCATTGCATGTTCTCAAAGGGAATTTTTTTGCTATAAACAGACAACAACAACAAAAAAGCAAAACAAAACACACCATAGCACCTGGATGCAAATTAAAGAATTTGTGCTCTGAGGGTAATGTGATAGAAAATTTCAAACGTTGCCATATAACATTTCCAACTTTTAATACATGGCAGATTCTTCAAAACCTTAAAAATAGAAGTGTCATATGATCCAGCAATTCCATATGTATACATGCACATACTGAGTAAATAAAAGCACTTGAGCACAGGACTAGCCATGGTAGCCTTTTCAATATCTACCTTCAACCAAAGCAGGAACCAATCACCTTGTCCATGAATGGGTGATTAGATAAATGAAAGACAGTCAGAGGAAGGGAGAGAGGAGGGAGAGAGAGAGGGAGGAGGAAGGGAGGGACAGAGGGAGGAGGGAAGGAGGAACGAATGCATTATAAAGTATTAAAATGTAGGAATCCCTGTCAATTACGGCTACTTGGATGAATACAGATAATGTGTGATTTCTGAAAAAAAAAGCCAAGCTCCAAAAGACAAATGCTGTGTAACTTCACTTTTATGTTAGAATTTTAAAAGTCAGTCTCCTAGAAGCAGCAAATGAAATGTGGTTGCCAGGGGCTTGGAGATGAGGAAAACTGATCTACACTGGCCAAAGCTTATATATTTCTATTGTTACCAGATGAATAAATTCTCAAGTGCTAATGTCTGGCAAAATGGCTTCAGTTAATACTGTACTGTGTACTCAAAATTTGATGAAACAATGACACTCAAATAATTTTCCTTTTCCTATGCATATATAAAGGTAACCAAATGAGGTGATGGATATTATTCTGCCTTACTGTGGTCACATTCCCCAATGCATATAGACATCAGAACATCACAACAAAACCAGCTGATGGTGGCTCATACGTCTTACCCAAGTATTCAAGAGGCTGGAACAGGGTTGTTATGAGTTGCAGATCATTGCAGGCTACATAGTCGGCTTCAAAACATCCCACCAGGAGTAAGACAACCCATAGTAGAGTAAGACCCCTCTCATACATCACATATATCTTTAAAGACATGGTGCATATTTTAAACATAGTGAAGTTTTTATTTGTCAGCCAATATCATTGGGGATCAAAAGAAAAATAAAGGATGAGCAAATATTTTTCAGGAGATCAGAAAAAAGCTAAAAATGGCAAGAACATATGTTTACACATGAGCAGCCTTATGAAGACATCTGTTTCCTGGTCAGTGACTTTGTAGAGATCCCAGGAGAAACCCACCTGTCCCTCTGTGTGGAGTGTGTTGGCAGTAGTTTACAGAAAAAAAAAAAACTGGGGTATAATTCATAGGCACAAGTCCAAGAAATCAGTTGAAGAGTCAGTAGTTATAATGATCCATTTAAAATCTCAGAACACAAAAGCTGTGGCAAGTCTATAAGCACTGAACATAAATAACAGGGCTGAGAAAATAACCTTGTTGGTACAGCATCTCTCTCCCAGGTGTGAGAACTTGAGTTTCAATACCAAGAACCCACATAAAGCCAGACATAGTCATATCTATCACCCCAAAGCTGCAGACAGATGAGAGGCAGAGACAAGAACATCCCAGGAAATCTGAGGACTGAAAGCATGCTTTAACAACAGACCTTGTCTCAAAGGAAATGGAAGGTGTAGGCCAATATCTATATAGATACAAATGACATGGCATGCAACATCATATCTCTCTCACACACACATAACTATTTTCAAGTACTGTAATTATTTTCAAGAATGATTAGCAGTGCAATAGGTCCTTTATGTGGCCCATCTAGCATACATATTTGTAAGAAATAAGTTTTATATTTGCCTATTCTACAAATGACTAAAAATAAAATAATCCATACTTGGCTTAGTCTGTCTGCACAAGTATTTATAAGTACTATATTCTAAATGAAATACAAATATATACCGTAATAGAAAAGCTGAGCTTGTATTCACATTTAAAAATCCTTTATTGTTTTTGTCTTTTTTGGTACTATGAATATTAATATCTGACTGTGTTTTCCTAAATCATAGTAATTCATTTTAGGGAAGCATTTAATTTTCATCCTAGCTTATATTGATTAAAAATTAATTGATGCTAACTTAGCCAGAGCAAGTCAATTTTGTTATAGGTTACTGTATTTGTTGTAGCTGATACAAAACAATCTTAGGACTACAAAACTGTTATTGGATAGCAGTCATCTACAAGTTATAAACAGAGGTGGCACTGCATATTTGAATGCATTATGAATTTGTAACAGAAATTAAATTAACAAAGCCATTTCTCAAGTGGAATGAAAACTCAATCACACTAAAATTTCAAAGGTATTTCTATCACCTTCATATTATAATAAAGTGAAAGACTTAATGGTAAGTTTATTTTAATTTTGTCCTGAACCCTACAAACCAGAAGAAAATATTATTTAAAAAGCCCATTGATTCATATTGATAAGCTCCTTGAAACTGATTTGATTGCATTAAACATTCTAAATTTTTCTAGACAGATTCTAGTATATAGGTCCAAACTGGAGGACTGGTCTTTAGTGATTTTCCTACTTTAATTCTTGCTCTTTCCTGTTTTGTCAGAGACTCACATCCAAATGAGTTAATCCATGAGTAGTTCGTAAAATATTTCCAAGGAGTTGAGTGATTTCAAACATGAACTCAGGCTTTCCTGTCTTCTCCCAACCTGAAAGGCAAGATGGAGTCTTCTTCTGCTATGGGAGTTTATTGATTTGCAGTGCTCTTTCTCAAACACATGGCGTTCAGGCATTTGCTCTCATACTTAAGAAAAAAAAAACATGGATTTTTTCATTCAGATACTAGTCAATGTGGATAGACAGAGGAATTCAAACTCTTAATATGCATATCAGAAAACAGGGCACATATGCTGAACCTCAAGAATCCTGTGTGGAGAACATCCTAGAAGTAAGATAATATCACTCCTGTCCCATATATCTCTATACTAGTTCTTCAGCTCCCTTTGCCTGCAAAATGCAAGAGTATCACAGAAAGTGGGATAAGGGCACTCTTCTCCTTTAACACTCCTGAGGACTACTGTTTAAGCATGGCAGAGTACACCAAGAAACAATGGGTTCTCCTCACGGAGCTGGGGAAGGGGCTACAGACAGAGTCAGCAATGTAGGGCACATCTTTCTATCTCTAGCTTGGAGGGCAGAACATATGGTAGTTGGGTGATGTTCAAGCAGACTCACCCTTCTCACAAGCCACTTATAGACTATCTGGAGCCCACAGAATCAAGAGAGTTGTAAAGAGAATAAATAAAATATAGAAATGGGTTATAATCCAAATCATCCTCCTATAAAGAAGAAATAAGACATCAGAAAGATGACTATGATTTATAAATTAGTCCAGAAAATACTAACATTGATTCTTAATGTACTCTATATTTTATTAGAATAAGGTCTACAAATTAAAAGAAATCTTCCATCCTTCCATCCCTACCATGCTGTAGCTGTATTGTGTTTATGCGTTTAGACAATTCACAGTTTAACTAACTACTTTATTTTTTTACCTGACAGATAAGACAAAAAATCCCAATATTATACAATATCTAGTGTATTTACATGGGAATTTAGTGTCTCGCTAGTATGAGAAAATATCTCCTTATTTCATTATAGGGTATAGAAGTAGGTCTGCAAAAGTTTTGTTATTTTGTAAAACAGAACACAGCAAGAGAAGCATTATAGAAAACACTGAAGATAGTAGTTAGACTGTGAAAAGCAATGACACAAACCCATGCTACATTAAATCTATGCATGTAGGCTTTAAACTCGTCCTCTTTAGAATTCTTGGCAGTTCACTGAACCAGCAGAAGAAAATGGAGACAGGCACTAACCTTGTCAGTCACTGCAGTTCCTTTATTCTTGAGAATATGAAAAGATGAAATCCAGAAAGTATACGGAAATTCATATGGCCTGAGTGGTAATCAAGGTCCAAAAAGGTAAAGCAGTCTTTTCCTGGACTTTTATCCAAGTCACTCAGCAACCCTCATCAGAGCCAGATAAGAAAGCCTGAGTTCCACAGAACTTTCTGTATCCTGTTGGTAGGAGACAAAAGGTCCTTTCCCCCAAAGGTACAATCTTTGCATTATGTATCAGCTGCTCAAGGGTATCAGCTATTTATTATTTTTGTAATAACTAAAAAAGTTAATAGTGGTCATATTGTCAGTTTCTTTGTGCCTTTGGACAGCCCATGGGTATACAAGAAAATTTAATATGCAGAAGGATTTTAAAATAAACAATCAACTTTTTGTCAGGTGACAATTACAGAAGCCTCATCTTCTAGCTCATCTAATCCAGTCCCTTACATGCCAGTCTAGCTCATTGTGACTGCTGGATTAATCCTGCTAAAGACCATCTTAATCGTGCCACTCTCTTATTCACAAATACTCAGCAGCCTTCCTTTGACTACTATTTAAAGGCAAAATGCCTTTTCAGGCATTCAAAGACACAAGATGTGATAAATCATTCCTTCCTGATACTCCTTGTGTAGTTCCTAGACTGACATGAAGCACAGGGAAATAATATGCCTTGCCCTCTCACACCCATATAATTCCATATGCTTTCCTGTATTTCTCTCTTACTGGTACACATCTTCCTTCTTCCAGACTGACTGTCTGTTAAGTCTGTATTATTGGGCAGGTGACATGGCTTGGTGTGTAAGCACTTGCACAAGTCTGATGACCTGAAGTGAAATGATGTAACTCATTCCACCTGTCCTCACACCCATGAACATGTCACACGCGCGCGCGCGCGCGCACACACACACACACACACACACACACACACACACATACACACACACACACACATAAATAAAATAACTATTAAGTCTGATTTATTAAGAATCATGTTATGGTGTTTGTTACACGGTGCGGTGCTAAAGAAAAAGCTAGAGTCCTATATTTTGACCCTCAGGCAACAGGAAGTGGTCTTTGTTTCTGGGTATAGCTTGAGCATAGGAGACCTCAAAAACCTGCTCCCACAGTGACACACTTCCTCCAACAAGGACATACCTACTCCAACAAAGCCACATCTCCTAATAGTGCTGCTACCTATGAGCTTATGGGGGGGGCAGATTATATTCAGACTAACATACTTTGGAGCATTTAGAACTAAGTGGAATGTTTCCATCAAATCCCTCCATTCAGGACTAAGAAACTCTTGGAAGAGGAGGCAGAAAGACTGTAAGAATCAACAGCAGTGGGAGACATATCAAGGAAACACAACTGGACTGACACATAAATTCATACAACCCATGGCAGCAAGCACAGCTCCAAGATAGATGAAGTCCCTGTGTGACAGGAGAAATAGATATGGCCCCTATCCCTAGCACGTGAGCTATTTCCAATTGCCAACTGCTGGCAAAGGAACAATTAGTTTTTTCCAATGGCATCTTAATGGGTATGTAAACCACACTCAAGGGCAGGCCCCATGCCCAGCAATAGATAGCCAAATGAATTCAATAGTATTTCTGGAGTTTTTGTTATTGTTGTTGCTGTTACTGTTATTGTTCCATAGTGCAATGCTTGGGCATTTTTACTTTTCTTTTTCATATTTTTTGAAACTTTTCTGGTCTTTTGCTTGTATATTATGGTTTCTGAATTTGGGTTTTATAGTGTGTATGTGTGTGTGTGTTTCTTGTGCTTTTTCTTTGTTTTTGCTGCTTGTAATTTATTCTGATTTCTTTAATTTGCTTAACATTTGTCTAAAGAGAGAAAGGAGATGGAATTGGATAAATGGGGAACAGGGGAGAATTGAGGTGGAGATGAGGAAGGGGAAACTGCTATCATAATATATTATACGAAAAAAATTTAGTAAGGATTTCAAATTAAAAATCAAAATAAACCAAACAAACAAACCAACAAAAAGAATTGTATGAAGTACTGCCATTTCTGCCCACCCCTCTGTCCTCACTCAAAATGAATTCACAGTTAGGTATTGCCTCTCTTCTGAACTAAGTATCTCTTTAATATTTATACTTTAATGAAAATTATCACACAGTCTCACAGGTATATAATGAGTATAATCTCAGCTTACTTTCCTAGTAGGCTCAGCATTTTGAGAACACAGTGGACGCCAGTGTTCTTAGAATCCCTAGTATTGCTAAACTGCATATAAGAATTTTTAGGACAAACAAGAATGGCTTACTTAACCTTCAGTAGACTTAACTCCCACAGTGTGTACATGAGGGTCATCATACAAACAGGTCATCACATGATACACAACAGAGCATAGGCTAAGGAATAAACGCCACACAATTTTCTGCAGCGTTGACATGGAGAAACAGGAAGCTGCTGTGTGAGGCTTTCCAGGACAATCAGAGCCTCCTTCTTCATCAACTAAAGTTCCCTGGGACTCACACTCCCTGGGGTAGAAAATGCATTTAGAAGCTCTATTAACTCTTTCAGTATAATTAGTGCACTGAAGAAGTCAATTGTTCAATGATCTGGAAGGCAGTGTGCAGCTTCCCTAAGGCCTGCATCTGTTATTGGACAGGAAATATGGTAACTTGTCGTGTTTACTAATTGGGTCAATTAGTAACTTTGGTCTCTTTTTTTTCTTGTCTTTTCAGAAATGAAACAATTGATAATTATTCTGGTTGGATCATATTATGAAAATTGATGACATATTTTCATCACTGGTGCTACAAGGATGATTCTCAATAATTCTGCATTCCAAGGATGCTGTAACCACCCTGAAGACTACTCTGTGCTAAATCAACCAATTAAATTAACAGTCCTGTGGCATCAACATGGTCATCTAACACATGTAAACTTAAATTTGTCTTCCTACAAAATCAAGTTATTGGAGTGATTCAAGATTTCACCTGCCCTTTTACTATTAGGGCTTTTCTTCTCCTGCTTTCTAAAAACCAGTGGTGAACTGAGCATCCCTTAGTCTTTGGCTCTCCCAGATGCTCTCTCTGGTGCTTTTGACAATGTTCTATTTCATGCACCACACTCTCTATTCATCATGTTTCTTCCATAAACATGGATTTTTATGATCTCTGTCTCAAGGAGCCTTCCAAGTCCCACTTGTACTTTTCCAGCACAACTCATACTATGATTGCTTTCAAGTACTTGAGGTCCATTCTACTTCCACACAAATAAACAGTACTGATAAATACAGTTAAGTAACTGAAAAAACAGGCTGAGCTGTGCAATTGGCTATGCACACGTTCGTCAGTATTTACTTGTCACTGAGAATCATGTTCACTGAGCTTGAGGCAAAGTGAAGCTTTTGTAAAAAGTAGTATTATGTATGTATTCATTTATCCTTAGGAAATCTAGAGCTACACATCTCTGCAAAGACAGGCAAAGAGAAAGCTTTGCGCAGAAGCCGCATCATCTACTCATCATCTTCTTTGGTAGAAATAAACACAAAATATCTCTCAGCATCTTTTACATTGTGGAGATTAATATTTTATCCAAATACACAACAAAGGACTAAGTACTTTTCCTTATATCATCACATTAGGCTGGAAAACTCATTTGCATAATCGATTTTGATGAAATTGTATAAAATCATCAGCCCTTGGGAAAGTCAACCAACTAGAAGCATGATTTTCTTCCCAGCCACTCTGGTTCAAATCTGTTATCAATGCTGCCAATGCTTCTTGCTCACATCTTTCCTCTATCTAGCCAGTCCACTCTCCGAATCTTGTGATTTCTAGCAAATACCTCTTAACCATTATAATTTATTTACACTCTTGGTAAATTTTGTGTAAACAATGGAACCATCCGTTCATATCCACACTCCTTTCCTGTAGTCCAGATTCAACTCTTCCCATTTCTTGCCATCTTCTGATGCACTATAGTTCTCCTGTATCTTCTTTCAGAAAACCATCATTTCATATTTGGCTGCACTGACACTCTCCTCTTGAAATTCTACATCATTTGCTACTTGAACACAACCTCTATATCATCTCAGTTCCATGTTTCCCATTATCTAACTGGTTGAATACACTGATACCAATATTTTTGAAGCTCAGAGCCAGTGTTTGCTGGACTGAAGTCCTCCATCATCCCTAAGTCTTCCTTCTTGCAGAGTTGATCAGAATATTATTCCTTTTAAAATATTCCATTACTTACCTCTAAACTTTTGAGTTCTGGAATTGTTATGAAGATATTTAATGCTTGTTTCTCATCAATGACCTCCCAAATGTCTCTCTTCCTACCCCAATCTGTCTGTATTTGAATTATTTTATGTTGATTTTATATTAGACCCTAAGGGATTGAGTGTCACCCTTGTATGTGCTTGGAGGCCACACTTCAGTACAAGCTGGAGCTTATACCTTAGCACCCACCAAGAAGCCTACAACACAGTCAGTGTTCTCAGAAGATGCATGTTGAATCCAATTGATATGCTTTCTATGAATTGCTTGTGCTCTGGAAAATTATTTTCCTTTGTTTAGTCATTTATATTCACATTTCACTGTTTGATATGAGTTTCTTTCAATTTGACTGTTGGTGGTTTGCTGGCTATGCATACCTTTCTCCTTTCAAACTTGTCCAAGTGATGATAGGTTGCATTGATAGCTCCTTTTGTTTTCTTGTCAACTTTCTCTGACATATTTTATTATTTATTGTTTTATTCAACAAACTTTGTATCTATCCTATGCTCTAGCTTCCAAAGATGAAAAAGTGAACTAGAAACACACACACACACACACACACACACACACGCACACACACACACAAATATAATATCTATTTTCTGAAATTTGCATTATTATAAATACAAGAAAAATGCTATTTGATATTGTTCAATTTGCCTTCCTGTTGTTTTCTGAAGTCTTTCCTTGCTCCACCTTTGAACAGTAATTATTGTGGTGGCTGCCTGTCCTCTCCCCTTACTCCCTTCCCTCTTCTCCCCCTCCTCTCCTCCACCCCTCTGCTCTCCTCTCCCCTTCTTTTTCTTCTCTTCTCTATTCCTCTTCGTCCTCCACACACACTTGCACTCTCTGTGCTGGGTGTTAAACCCAAGTCTCTTTTTCAACATTTTTCTTGTTCTAATGAAACCTTGGTATATCATAAAACAGAAGCTTCTTAGGGAAAGTAACAGGGGTCAGAAGGGAGCTTCAGTGAGCAGGACAGGCAGCAAAGCTGCTGGCCTCTTCCTCTTTCAGCTCCCTCCAGTATCAGTCCTCCCCTGAACTCTAGCAAGCTGCCATAGGCAGCTCACTTCTGGCATGTTCTTCCATCTCCGTTGGAGCTACTTCTTTGTATGAGACTCAAACCTCACTCACATCTCTTACCTACCCTCTGCTGAAACTAGTGTTTATCTAGAGTAACCCCTTGCTGAGAATCAGTGTAAATAACATGTTTTTATAGTAACCTCTAATGAGTTTCTTGGAATCCATCATTTAGACTGTTGCTAGAAGGAACATTTAAAAGTGTACATTTGATTCTGCAAAGCCTTGACTGAAATCCTTCAGTGACTTTCTATCATATGAAGTACTCCATGTATGTATGAAAGGAAAGACTGGGTGCTTGTTACCTGCAATGTCCTTTCTCACTCCCTCTCTGATTACTTTCCATTCTCAAACCAGGAGAGCCCTCCCCTTTGCCTCATGCAAATGTCTCTTAGTGGATGGACCTCTTTCTCTTCCATCACAGTCAGTTTCCAGCATGATAACTGTGACAATGGCTTTCTCATCAGTTCCCATCCAGTACAGCTGGCACTCCATCCCTGGGGCAGCATCCTATCACATAATCTTTACTTACTTTCTCTCTCAGCACTGCTAACATTTGTTACACTTAGTGGCTAAGGGTAGTCAATGAAGCTACATGTCCTGGCTCTGAGCCCTGGCCACTCTGGTTCCCAGCTGCTGAGTTATCTGTGTTTTGCCTCTCTCCACAGTAAAGAGCAGGTACTAATCATGATTCTCACAGATTCATTGTGACAATGCTATAATCTCATATACAACCTGTAAAACAATGCCTGGAGTGTGTCCAATCTTGTGGAAGTAGAAGCTGGGGTCATTATTTTTATAAAACCTTGATTAATTCTCCCAGATGGTCATATGCCTCCTCTTGCTGTGTGTATCCTGTGATTAGGAATGGAAAATAGCTGCTCAAAAATATAGATGAATTAAAATAAGAATAATTTGAGACCAAAATTTTTGCTTCCCCTAAGTTGCAGCAGCATTTCTCTTTCCTACATACCTGAAAATGCTAGTATACTCCTTAGAGACAGCTGAACAGTCTGTGCCTGTAAGATGATAATATTAAAACTTTCAACTACAACAGCATAATCACCTGTGTTTCTGTCCCTACAATTCCCTTCTCATCTAAAGTGAACAATGAAAGAAAAGCTAGCATTCAAAGCAGGAATTGTAAACCACTACATAATTGGTATGAGCCAATGATTTTGTGTGATTATTTGGGACTACTGGCCTGGCTCTCGGGGCTAGTCTGGGCCAGAAACTTTGTGCTATAACTCAGTGAACAAAATAAAAGCAAAAGATCCCTTGTTCAAATCCATTATGGGTTTCAAGATGATGACTATGGATTATTTGAGTGCATGACTATTCCACAGTTAGAAACTACATTGATTACACAAATACCTGGCCCATGACAGACCTACTAGAAAGTACCACTGTGTTCTCTAATAGCTCTGCAAAGGCAACATTCTTCTGACACTGCTCTAGTCCTTACACTGTGGAGTCTGCTTTAAATTCATACTGAGGGCTCCCAGGTCAGCAATGTCTTTACCATGCCTCTCCAGCCACAGGTGTCCAGGATTAACTTTTAAACATTAAAAAAATAACCCACTGACATCTCCATGATGCCATTTCCTGAATCTCTATGATCTGTGACCTCTGCCTAGAGTGTTCTGCCTACAGTAGAATCTCATTTTCTATGTGCTTCTATTTATAAACTAAAATCTGACTTTTCTGGGAAAGTGTTTTAATAATTACATATTAATAAGACAAATAACTTGCTTGTGTGGCATAAACAAGTTACAGTGAATGGAACTATTGAGAGTGAAGAAATGAGACCCACCCACAGGATTCCAACTAAGCTATATCATGCTGTGTAGAAAGTCCTTCTGAGATACCAAGATGGCTTAGCAGATAAAGGCACTGGCCACCAAGCCCAGACCAGAATCTGATCCTGGTGACACTAATGGTTGACAGACAGAACCAACTCTCCTTTAGGGTCCTCAGGCATCTACAAGCTGGCCACAAAATATGTACCTTCATGTACACATATACACAAATACACACTCACATATGCATGCACATATACACACACTCATGCATGCACACATACATTCATACCCAAGTAAATGCACACACAGACTCACACACACGGACTCACATACACACAGAATGCACATACATGTATACACTCACAAACATGTACACATGCACACATACACACACTCGTGTACATTTACACACATGCACATTCATGCACACATGCACATACTAAAATTCATTGTATTTTATAAAAAGAAATTTCCTTTGATACATTGTGCTGAACTCTCCTTGGACCATCTAGAACAGCACTCAGTCCCTGCTTGTGCTGCACCCTAAGCTAAAATGGCTTCGTAAAATGACAGCATAGAATTAAATGTCAGAATAAAGAGAAAGAAAAACAAGTGTTAGGAGTAAAGGTATATTTTTCAGGGAAAAGAAAAAACATTTGGATTGGGCGAGAGCAAAGAAAATTTAAATAATGACTTAGGGGAGAAAATGAGTGTTTAGCCCAGTACAGGAATATCAGTATGGCTGCACTTACTAAATAAATGTATTGTTAGCATCTTGTTTTAAAATATAAATTCAGAGCAGTGGCAATAGGCTGGCTCTCACATACATAGGCAAAGAGCCAAGAGCCTCTGCTGTTGGCAGCCACTAGGCCCCAAGGGTCCCCACAATGGAGGCCAGGTTCTATTTGTCAGACACTGAGCCATTGAGCACTGTTACTTCTTAGTTAAGGACCCTGGTTTTGGCTTTGAAATCTTCGTTTGGGAAGCACTGTACCATAAACAAACATTGATTACAAAGTGGAAATGACCAAGATTCACTGTATCTGGTGAGGAATGATAGCGGGCATAGTATGCTCAAATAAATGCAGATGCCAGAAATGTAAGGTTCTTTCCAATAAAGTACATTGTTGTTTTCAATAAACACTTGCTGAATTTTTTCCGAGTACTGGGTATATAGCAAAGAACAGGAGGAAAATTCTGAGACAAACAGAAGAAATATGCAAGCACAAAAATAAACTAGGTAATTGCATACTGAAAATAAAGTGTAACAAAAGGGATAAAAAAGAAATATGGATCAAGAGATCAAGGTTAAGCTAATAGAATGATCCATGAAAGCTGCTTTGACAAGGCAGAAAGGCTTGCCAAGACTCAGAAAATCATAAAAAGAGGTAAAAAGTATCCACTTTAGTGCAAAGAATGTGCAAAGGCCCCCAAGCTAGAAGGAAGTTTGACTATTTCAATAATCAGAAGACAACCAAGGTAAAAATGGAAGGGGAAATGCATGGCAACAGACTGCAAAGATAAACAGCTATCACCCTACCAGATCTTAAAAGCAACATGAAACCTCAAAAGAATTCAAGAAAGAGAATTATGATTGATTTTATAGTTTGAATAAAGCTCACATTGGATTATCTATGGAGGATGTACTAAAGAAATCCATATATATTACTGGTATGTTCAAAATAGCAAAAAAAGAAAAAAGAAGCCAAACAAAACAAAAAAAGGAATATGGGATAAGTCTATGTGTCCACCTTATATATGCAGATCCTGTATTCTAGTTTTTATGTATGTGCACTTAGGTGGGAGTGAATGCATGTATTGAGAAGGAAACTAGAGAATTGCCCATGAGAGGGGGAAACACAGAGGCTTATTTGGACATGGGAGGGAGAGTAAGAGAAGACATGATGGAAAAGCAGAAGGGAATCATTGGGCAGGGAAGTGTTGCTATGGCGATATGAAGCAGAAAAACATGGAGAAATTCAGCCAAACTACAAGTTTCCAAAAATTCTATGAGGAACCCTACTAATTAAAATGTTAATTTTAAAGTATGGATCCAGATTTAAGGAAAGACAGATAATTTAAAAATGGATAAAGAATTAGTTGTGAGCTTGTAGTAGTGTTTAAGGGAAGAAATAATGGAGGCTACAGTAAAAGGTGAAGATGTAGAGGAGGAAGGAAAGGCCATAGGTTGAGTAACAGGGTTTTCAGGTAGCTTTAGAATTAGGGTGTGTATATCCTGTACCCACATCCCTCAGCGGCCCCTCAGGAAGTGAGCTTCAAAGTATATAAACACCTCATCTTTTGGAGGCCTGTATCCCCAGCACTTTCAGTCACTCAAAACACTAGAAAACAGTACATGTAATCAAAGTATATTTAGTTGGTTTTCTATGAGCTGTTTACAATGGAGTATCTTATTATCAGCTATTACAGTTCTTGCTTCAAGTGAGGATCAGAGCTGCTCTTCAGAAAGGGTAGATAGTTCTGCTAGAGTTTGATAAAGAGAAAAGACTAAGGGGAGGAAACATGTCAAGACAGGAAAGGGAAGAGGGATTACTTACATGTACCACTATCCATATATAAAATGAAGGGACAGGAGCTTGGGTGCTTGTACCCCTATATACATACACAGTAAAACAAACAGATATATCTGGTGACTGCTCAAAATATTTTATTATTAAATTACACAATAAAATGATCCCACAGAACCCAATAGCCTTCAGATAGAGGACTGGAAGTTCATCTCGTAGCATTCTTTTCCTGGGTGATTTAGTGTGGGAACATCCGGGGGCTGGGATAAAGCTCAGTGGTAAAATGGTTATCCTGTGAATGTGAGAGTCTGAGTTAGATCCCCAGAACCCAGGTTGAAAAAACTGTTGCAATCTCAGTGCTATGGGGTGGGGCAGAGACAGATGGGTCTTTGGAACTGGAAAGAAACAGGAAGAGACACATCAAAGGATCACTGGAGCTGAGAGTGGAGCACAGACACAGAGGGATCACTAGAGCTAAGGGGGTGGGGGTATACAGATAGATGAGTCACTGGAGTTCACTGGCCAAGCAGCCTAACCCACTGGGCAAGTTCCAGGTCAATGAGAGATAGTCTAAAAATAAGTGGATGATGTCTGATGTCTGAGGTTTATCTCTGTCCTTATCACACACATGCATGTACACACACACACACACACACACACACACACACACACACACACACACACACACCAGGACTTTTTTCTTTATGAGCCTGTTATGGCCCCTTCTTTCTCTCCCCAGTCCTTTTACCTCTCTGTGTGTTTCTTCCCTTGTAGGGAGCTGTTGAAAGCTCTTTCATCTCAGTGGCTTTGAGGTCTACCCTAGGCCTCCACACAGGTGAAAAAGGAACCAGAGATCAACAGCTGTTAATTTGCCTATGGAAGCCAGAGCTTACTGTCAGTAAAGTGGCAGCTGTGTCCTCAGTCACCAAAGCTCTTCTGAGCTTTGCAGGGTTCACTGCAGGCACTGAAGAGGCTCTTCCCAATCAGATGGAACGTTGTAAACCTCTGTCTCTTGGCAGAGTAAATAAGGTAGACCCAGGCAACAGGGTTGATATAATAACAGTTTTGTTTCTGCCTCATGTGTTTTATTCTGGTGTGCATATTTTGTGCTCGATACACATTTAAAGATTTAATTAAATGTTTTATTATAGGGAACACAGCGCCAAATATCAGCATCATTACTTTTTATTTTTTCCTTCTTCAGAAAGGCTGTTCTTCCTTCATCTGGTTTTGATATTTTAATACAAGTCAAGATAGCTTTACTTGGAAATACTAACATGGGAATCAAATCATTTGGTAAGGTCCTTGCAATGCATGTTGCAAAGGGATAAAAATATTTCCTGTCCATGAGTAATTCAGCATCTTCTGATGACTTTCCAAATTGCCAGCAATGGCACCCATGACTCCAGAGCTTTGGGCAGTGGGCCACCTTATGTAAAAGGGAGAAGCCTGAAGGCGGGAAAGCCAAGGCCTTGCCCCAAAGCTGTCAAAATCTCCAGTACATCTAATTACAGAGACACTTGTGAATCCATGTTCATCATTGCTTTGTTCCCAGAGCCAGAAATTGAAAACAGGCCAGATGACCACCAACTGATGAATGATTAATGAAAATATGATGCATTTACACAATGGAATATTATTCAGTGGTTAAGTACAATGAAATGATGAAATTTACCAGGAAAGGAATGGAACTAGAAACAGTCTTCCTAGGTGAGGTAACTCAGAGCCCAAAGATAGTTTCTGTTTTCCTTTCTAAGTGTGGGTGTGAATTTTAAGCTTTAGGTATATGTGTGTCTATCCAAATAATCACAGAGGTCTCGTATTTCTTAAGAGACCAGGGTGGAGGAGGTAATCTTCTAAAGATGCAATAGAATATGACAATATAGAAAAGCAAAGGGCAAACTAGAATTGGAGACCTAAATAAGGAGGAGGGTGAGAGAGAAGGATGAAGGAAGAATATGGGAGGGACAACCAACACTAACAGCTTTTTGAAACTCCATATGAAAACCTCCTACTGTAGAAGCTTTTAAAATATATACATATAGGAAAGAGATCTATGTAGTGAGAGTGGAAATGCCCCATCTAGAATTCTTATGCCACCAAGTAAAACCTTCATTGCCAGGAATGAGTTACATCTTGTTAAGTCATTGGCCAAGTGGGTCCCATAGAAGTCGCTGAGCACCACCAATCATCACAGACTATATTCCTAAGATTATTGACTACCATCCACAACCTTATGGTAAGGCCTTATTGTTGAAGTTTCAATTATATAAATCATTGAAGATGCAGAAATTGAGGTGATGCTCAACAGGAAGCTTCATCCCTACTGGCTTAGCCTCCATAGTTCTGGAAGATGCTCTGCATTCTACTGGAGGGAGGTGAAAAGTAATCATCAATATTGCCCATTTACAAACCCTGTAACCAAATACAGTGACCTGCACACATGATAACTGGTATACTAACTGACACAAATATTATGAAAGTAATTGAATACTCTCTGATTGGATTGAAGGTCTATTTCATGAGATGAAACCCATACCTGAAATTTCTAGAGTGGTCAAGGACCTGGGAATAGATAAACCATAGGCCCGAGAGAAAACCTATTACTAAAGAAACATAGAAATGAAATGACTCCTAACTTCAAATCACTATACCCATAAATCAGATCATATTGAACCTTCATCAGGAAAGCTTCTGTTTGCAGCAGGCATTAATTAGCACAGTTACTCAAGAATGAACAAGTGCATAGACTAAGACAATTTAGAGGGCTCAGTCCTTAATGGGTATCTTTATCAAATCCCTCTACTCAAGTATGAGGAACCTACAAAAGAGTGTGAGCCAGAGTGATAGATTACTCCAGGAAAAGAGCAACATTCAGACACAACAGTTCACCAAGATATCAACAACATGCCCAAGACCTGCACTAGCTCTAACCAAGCAATACACTTACACTAATAAGAGGAAATGAACACAAATTCTCATCCATTGTCAAGAAGCTATTAGCAAAATATTTCCTAGGAGAAAAAATCAGTTTTATTCAATAGAGAGAGGCTAAACAGAGTTGGCAGAGGGGAAAGAATATGATCAAAATATATTGTATAATAACTAAATTGAAAAATAAATTTTAAAACATCTACAAAGAGTGACAACCTGAGCTCCAGTAAATATTCTACAATGTCTCGTGTTTTTATCTTTTCCTCTTAATTTTTTTTCTAAACTGCATAAAGAACATATCTCCACAAAATAAAGCAAAATGAGAATCTCATCATTGTAATTCCATATCCAGGTAACAACTAGTATTATATTTTTAAAAATCAGAAAACAAATTTACACATATTTTAGTTTTCATTGAGTGAAGTCATTTCCCTAAATAAATGACTTGCAAACATTTTAAGTCCCATGATCTACATTAGTGTTCTGTGAAAACAGAAGAAAAGACAGCTTGTCATTGGAGAAGAATGTCTGCTTACACGGAGGGATGCCTGCTGATGGCCTGACATTTTTCAAAGTGTGCCTGAATGTGGGTGCCTTTGATGATGGGGACTCAGGGGTGAATCAAGAAAGAAACAGGCTGACAGATGGATGCCCCCAGTAAAACAGTTCAGAGTCCTCAGGTTCTGTAAAGCCTGTAAATTAAGGTGTCACTCAATACATGAATTTTTCTGAAGGAAGGCTTAGATCTGCACCTGAGGTCTGTAAACTTGAATTTCATGAGTCCTGGAGGTGCTGAGAGGAGCTTTGCTCTGAGGAAGAGATTATAGCTTGCTTCTGGTTTCTTCTTTCAGATACCCCACAGGGACATCTGTGCTCTTGGAAAGCATTGTGAAAGAGTACTCCCAAAGACTTGAGAAAGTGGGGTGAGATCACTATTGTAAGAGAAGGAAGAGGAACCTGTCATCAGCATGTCTAGAGCATAGGAGGTCTTATATTTCCTTTTTTGGCATATCTATTAGAAGACCTCTGTCCAGAGGAAAAAAATACAAAGATGGTTCTTCTTTCATTCCAAGATTAAGGTGCAGATGTTTACTATGGTCACTGATGATTAATCAGAATCCTGCTTCTGAAAACTCCAGTAATTGTTGCAGCGACCCCAGACATTTCTGTTGATATTTCTTTTTATTATTGTTTAAATCTGATTTTTATAACATTCCACATGCTTTAATAAAAATTATTGCCTATAATTAGATTTCTCAAACAGCATCATTACTCTCAAACTACATGAGTAAGATTGGCAAAATCAAGAAAATAGTTCTTAGATTAAAATTTACTTTCAAAAAACTTTTTCTAATTATCCAATTGTGATGCGTGGAGGAGAATTTCAAATTAATATCATTACACGTTTACATTTACAGAATTTTAATTTTTATTAAAAAGTATAATTACACATAAGCAACTGAGTAAAATATTTATAATTTGAGAAATAAAAAGAAACCAGAATAATATTAATACACAAAGTTAAATACTTGATTATTTAAAAGCATGTGGAATACTATGCAGTACCTTACCAAGATAAAAAGATAGCTTTAAGAAATACAGAAAACATCACCCTTTATAATAGCTGCAAATAGTATTAAATACCTTGGAGTAACTAAAACCAAAGAAGTAACAGATTTATTTGACAAAAAATTTAAATCACTGAAGAAAGAAATCAAAGAGGATATCAGAAAATGGCAAGCTCTCCCATGTTTCTGCATAGCTAGGATCAACATAGTAAAAATTGCAATTTTACCAAAAGCAATCTACAGATTCAATGTGCTGCCATCAAAATCCCAACACAATATCTTTTGGACCTTGAAAGAACAATACTCACTTTCATTTGAAATAATAGGAAAGCCAGGATTGCCAAAACAATTTTGCTCAACAAAAGAACTTCAGGAGGCATCACCATCCCTGACTTCAAGTTATACTATAGAGCCACAGTAATAAAAACAGGCTGGTACTGGCATAAAAACAGACTTGTGGATCAATGGAATAGAGCTGAGGATCCAGACATTAACCCAAAAACCTATGAACACCTGATCTTTGACAAAGAGGCCTAAAACATTCAATGGAAAAAAGGTAGTATCTTTAACAAATGGTGTTGATATAACTGGATGGTAGTGTGTAGAAAAATGTAAATAGATCCAAGCCTGTAACCCTGCACAAAACTCAAACCCAATTGGATCAAAGACCTCAACATAAAACTAGCCACTTTGAACTTGATAGAAAAGAAAGTGGAAATACACTTCTACGAATTGGTGCAGGTGACCACTTCCTAAATATAACACCAGTGGCATAGACACTAAGATCAACAATCAACAGGTGGTATATCTCCTGAAGCTGAGAAGCTTTTGTAAAGCCAAGGACACTGTCAATAGGACAAAACAACAGCCTAGAGAATGGGAAAAGATTTCACCAATCCTACAAGTGATAGAGGACTGATCTCTAAGATATATAAAGAACTCAAGAATATAGAGCTCAAAACCTTGAATAACCCAATCAAAAAATGTCGTTAAGATCTAAAAAGGAAATTCTCAGCAGAAGAATTATGAATGGCTGAAAGGCACCTGAAAAAGTGCTCATCATCTTTAGCCATCAGAGAAATGCAAATCAAAGTTACTTTGAGATACCACCTGATACTTGTCAGATTGGCTGAAATAAAAGACACAGATGACAGCCTATGCTGAAGAGGGTGCAGAGCAAGGGGAACACTCATCCATTGTTGGTGGGAGTGTAAGCTTGTTCAGCCACTCTGGAATGCAGTATGATGGTTTCTCAGAAAACTAAGAATCAATCTTCCCAAGGATTCAGCAATACCACTTCTGGGTGTATACCCTAAAGATGCACAGTTGCACTCCAATAGCATTAGCTCAACTATGTTCATAGCAGCATTATTTGTAATAGCAATAACCTGGAAACAACTTAGATGTCCCTCAACTGAAGAATGGATTAACAAACTGTGGTATATCTACACAATGGTGTATTACTCAGCAATAAGAAAAAATGATATACTAAAATTTGCAGGCAAATGGATGGATTTGGAGAATATCCTCCTGAGTGAGGTAGAAAGATAAGCAGGGAATGTACTCACTCATTAGTGGACTCTAAACAAAAACAAAAACAAAAATAAAGACAAAAAAAGCATGCCCAAGCTGCAAACCACAACCACTGAACAGCTTGGGATCTGAAATACCTTGGACTGACACGCTGGATCCCACTCCCCCTAGAAGAACACCTGACTTAGCCTTGATGTTGGGGGAGAAAACTGGATTTGCCAGAAGTGAAGGCTGAACTAAGCAATATTGGGACCTTGGGACTGCCTGCCCATGGGGAGGGATGGGGAGATGTGGAGAAGAGAGAATGACCTGATGTGGTGGGAAGGGGAACAGACCTTGAATAAGCATATGCAAGGATAGAAACTGTGACTTCTTTATTCATAATAATAAAAAAAGGAAAAAAATTAAAAGTACATTACTAAAACAAAACAAAACAAACAAACAAAAAAACCTTTTTGGCCACAGGAAGTTTAATTATGCTCCAGTAACTAAATGAGCAGCATGAATGGGCTTTTTTGTAAAAGGGGAGATCATAAGAGTGGGTATAAAATTGAGAGGACTGATAACTCAGTTTGATGGTGTCCATGATGTAAAAATCACCAAATAATAAATAAAAAAAGAGAGAAAAAAGATAACTTTTAAAAATTAAGGAAATTTTAAATTTTGATTTTCACGTGAGAATTCCTTCCTATGCCCTATAGTCATGTGACTTTACCAAGTCATTTACTACTGGCCTTATTTTTCATTACCTATGTATTAGGCACAGTGATAGTAAGATTATAAGTTATTACTGTGCAAAAGGTTATAAAAAAAAGAGTGTCCTGGATGTTTCCAAGAATGCAAATCATCCAGATCCAACAATTAAGAAGGCACAACAATATGGCCAGCTAAGCCAGACCTGCATAGTGAACACAGCAGTTGACATGGAAACATGGACAAGAGAAATTTCATAAGATCTTACCTCTAGATAAGCACTACAGGCAATAAACTACACAATGCTGGGGAGGCAGATAATTAATTTTATACAAAGATAAACCCTTGATAGGTTATCTAATCTATGGTGAATCCTGAACAAATGCACATGTGAGCAACACTAATTGAACACAGTAGGTTATATGCTGCATACATATATATTTATATGTACATATATAATAATTATGCAGAGGTCATGAACTCAAAGGGACTCGTGGGGACAAAGAAGGAGTTGGAGGGGGAGGGGGAGAGCTGAAAAGGATACAAATACATTTCTCATATATGAAATACTCTAAAATATTGAATACTAGAACTTAAGACATCTGGAATCTTCCACCACAGCTTTCCTGTGGTAATTTATCAAAATGTAGAGATAAATTCTTAACCTGGGTACCTTCAAAGTAATCTTTCTGAAAATGGTAGTGACAGATGTTACTAGTCAAGGTGAGGTCATAAGCTTAATTTCCAGTCCTGCTACCAGTAAACATATTAAGGAAGAATACAAGGTGGTTCAGTAGTTTATTGCACTTGCTTGTCTTGCAGAGGAACCAGGGCCAGCTCTTCCAACACATATAGCAGTTCACAACCATCTACAGTCTTAGTTTCAGAAGATTTCATGCCTTCTTTCTGTTTTCTTAGGCACCACAAATTAATAATTGGTATGCACACTGATATGAACACAAATAAGCACACACATATAAAAATCATTTAAAAAAGAATTCTAACACAGAACTAGTTACAAAGTGAATGTCATGTGAAGGGATAGGGAAAAATGGCTATCCACACTTCAAAGAAGAGTCCTAGATCTTAAAAGAGACTAACTCTACTGACATAATGATCTCAGAAGTGTGACTTCCAAAACTATGAAAAGAAAAGAAAACCTGTTGTTTAAACCATGCATGTTATAATACTCACTTATGTCAACCAGATAAAGCAATGCAGTGCTGGGTTCTACAAACATACATGAGATGAAGCCATCTTGGATTCATGTTAACTCTAAATCTATTGCTTTAGAAGCCTTAATGGAGATAATATAGAAAGTGCAACAAGTTTTATCATGACAGAGACAGTAGCTGGACTGATGCTTCCACATCTGAAGGGATGCTGAGAACCAGTGTTTGCCACAAAATTGGAAAATAGCAGGTGTATGCCTCTACAGCCTCTACATAAAGCACTCTGTGCACTTGTGCAGGGCTTTGGGAAAATTATGGCCTCACCAAAACCAAATATGTATGGCCTAAAACAGTTGCCTTCAAAGAAGTTGAGAGTATCATGGGTCTAATGAATAGGAGAAAGAAATGACAGAAATGTTAAAGGTTGACAAAGTCACAGGTCACAGTCACACTTGGAAATGATTACATGCTTTCTATTTTGAAAATATGTAACAATATATGATTGTTATATATTTTAAAAATATATATCAGTATATGATTGTTTTAAACATAAATGATTAATGTTGTAGGTTTTTTTTTATTTGTTTTGGGTTTGGGAGATTTGTGTTTGGAGTTTGTAATTTGGCGTGTGTATGGCGGTTTTTGTTTTTTAAAAGAAATGAAATTATATGTTTATATATTTTAATATTGTTTGATTTATGTTTTAAGTATATTATTAGTTAGTTTTGTTATTTTAAATTCATTTATTTTAATGAATTTATTTATTATGTGGCTGTAGTTTGTGGCTTATTAGAATTTTTATATGTTGTTTTTGGGGGGATGGATTGAGATTGGTAAAT
>PVIH01016861.1:0-44014 GCA_004025045.1 Sigmodon hispidus
TGCGGAGCTGACTCGCTTGCTTCCGTTTGCGTGGCCCTATGGTAGAGGCCCACGTGGCAGTAGCTGAGTGGTGAACCTGGGGTTTAAAGCTGGCTGCACGGGCTGGGAGCTGCTGCTGCAACGATCTTAAATAAAGGACCTGGTCAATTGCCACGGAAGGATCCTGGTGCCGTGTCTTTTCCTGCTGGTTGGGGTTTGGTGCGGCGCATAAAAGGACTTGCTTCTTTACTTCTTTGACCTTTCAGCATTAACCCCAATGTCTGACTCCACATTTATTAAAACCAATTAGGTTTTACGCTACACCTTAGCCTGTGAGCTGGTCTTGCAGAGGAGTTTGGGGTCCTGCAGTAATGCCCCGCACAGTGTGGTGCTCACTGCAAAACTTTCCCAAGTGTCTTGCTTGACCTTGATGCCAAAATGTGTTTGAGAGTTCTTCAGAGTCATCTTTATTATTTTTTGTGAAGTTTGTAAATTTTTCTAGATATTTTAAAACTTACTTATACTTCAAAACTTGAGCGAGGGACCATGAGTGGCTCAGCAGGACCAGGTACTTGCTGCCATGCCTGATAATTTGAGTTTGATCCGTAGCACCCACATGGTGAAGAGAGCTGACTGCCACAGTTGTCCTATGACCTCCACACGTGTGTGCTATGTGTATTCATTTACACTACTACCCACTACAAATAAATTAATAAAAAATATAGGGCCAATGAGATCGCTCATTGGATAAAGGTGCTTGCTTGCCTGACAACTTGATTCAGTCTCTGAAATTCACATGGTAGAAAGAGAACTGGCTCCACCAAGTTGTTCTGTGACTGACTTATGCTTGTGTGTATGCGCGTGAACACACATACACACACACACAAACACAAACATACATACATATAGTGGAATTGTGGTATATTGTAAATATTTGTCCCTCCTACTAGTTTAATAAAAAGCTGATTGGCTGAAGGCAGACAGGAAGTGTGGGCAGAACGACACCCACTTCTGGGAACATCTCAGAGCAGAGGAAAGATGCCACAGAGATGCCAGGAGATGCAGAAGAAAGAAGTTGAAATGCTGCTGAGAAAAGGTACTAAGCCACATGGCTGAACAAGATGGGTTAGTTTAAGAGTAAAGAGTTAGCTAGCAATATGTCTGGGCTCTAGGCCGATCAGCCTAAAAATAATACAAGACTTTGTGTGATTATTTGGTACTGCTGGTCCTGGATCTTGGGGCAAGTCTGGGCCAGAAACTTAATACCACACACACACACACACACACACACACACACACACACACTGTGGTGGTTTGAATGAAAATGGCCTCCATTAGCTTTTATATTTGAATGTTTGGTCCTGAGCTTGTGGAATTGTTTGGAAAGGATTAGGAGGTGTGGCCTTGTTGGAATGGTGTGGCCTTATTGGAGGAGGTAAGTCACTGAGGGTGGGCTTTGCAATTTCAAAAGTCCAGGCCATTCCAGTTATCTCTCTCTCACTTCATGCTTGTGGAATAGGTGTAAGCTCTTAGCTAC
This sequence comes from Sigmodon hispidus, assembly GCA_004025045.1. Lineage (NCBI taxonomy): Eukaryota > Metazoa > Chordata > Mammalia > Rodentia > Cricetidae > Sigmodon > Sigmodon hispidus. The sequence goes on from PVIH01016861.1 coordinate 1,517, forward strand.
TGCCTCAGCATAATACCTGCCTGCTGCCCTGCTTCTGCTATGATTATCATGGACTCACCCTCTGAAAGCTCCCATTAAATGCTTTCTTAATATCAGTTACCTTGGTCAGTGTCTCTTCATAGCAGTATAAAAGTAACTAAAACACACACACACACCAAACAAGAACAACAAAGACCAATCAATACATGGTAAAAGAATTTAAATAAATGTAACACAATTTTTTTTATTGTTTTTTGAGACAGGTTTCTCTGTGTAGTTCTGGCTGTCCTGGAACTCCTTCTGTAGACCAGGCTGGCCTCAAACTCACAGAGATCTGCCTGCCTCTGCCTCCCAACTGCTTGGATTAAAGCACAGTGCCCATCAACCCCCAGTGTAATGCACTTTTTTAATTAAAAAAGCAATTAAACGTGTTTAAAAATATACTTGACATGTCTTTATAAAAAGATTTCTTTATTTATATTCTATGTGTATGAGTGTTTGGCCTGCGTGTTTGTCTGTGTACCACATGCATGCAGTGGTGCCTGTAGAGTCCAGAAGAAGGCATCGGATCCTTTGGTACTAGAGTTACAGATGGTGGTTAGCTGTGGGTGTGTGTGAAGCAAACCTTGGTCCTCTGAAAGACCAGCAAGCACTCTCAACTGTTGAGCCATTGCTCCCCTAATCCACCTCCCGTACCACACTGCTTACAGTCCTGCAGAATGTCCTTTCTCACGCTCATCAAGGCACATGATCCTCCTTGATGATGGGTCAGTCACCCATTCAGACACACAGGACTGTATTTTGGTCCTGGTCAGGTTTTTACCTGCCTCTTCCAGCTTGTTAGGCTGCTACGTTGCTGTGGCCACGCCCCCACATGAAGGGGCTCACTCCAAAGCCTCTGAGGTAGGCGAGTCTACCCAACCACGTGGGAGACTTTCTCTTTTTCTCTTTCTCTCTGACCCCTACCCTACTCTTTTCCTCCCCCTCCTTAATAAACTTAATATGGCTCCCTTGGCAATGTGATGGTGAATTCTTTCACACGTGAAATACTAACATTGCTGGCTTGTGCACAGCCATACAGACTCCTGATTCTAGGACATGCTGCCCCCCTCCCTGTCCTTATTTACAAACTATGACAGCAAACTGACAAAGGGTAAGGAACTTTAAGAGAGAGGGCTGGTTATCATAAAGCAGGGGTCCTCAGCCTTCCTAAGGCTGCAATCATTTAACACAGTTTCTCATTTGTTGTATTTAGTTTCTGGTCTGGACTTTCAGGTCTAGTCCAGAGGTTCGGACCCACTCTCAGCTCTGCTTAGTCTCAAATAGTCACACACAGGCTTATATTAATTTTACATTGATTGACCTAGGGCCCAGGCATACAGCTTGCTAACTAACTCTTAACTCATTATTCTTTTTTTTTTTTTTTTGATTTATTTATTTATTATGCATACAGTTTTACAGAAGAGGGCGCCAGACCTCATCATAGATGGTTGTGAGCCACCATGTGGTTTTGCTGGGAATTGAACTCAGGACCTCTGGAAGAACAGTCAGTGCTCTTAACCTCTGAGCCATCTCTCCAGCCCCTTAACTCATTATTCTTATCTTGCTTGGCCATGAGGCTTAGTACCTTTTCTTAGAGCAGCATTTTAGCTTCTTTCCCTTTGCATCGTCTCCTGGCATCTCTGTGGTGTCTGTCTGTGCCTGTTCTGAGATGTTCCCAGACTTTTCTTAGTCTGGTAGCCCCGCCCACACTTCCTGTCTGCCTTCAGCCAATATGCATTTTTTAAGCCAGTAGGCGGGACAATTATTTGCAATGGAATAGAGCACAGTCCCACTACATTCATTCTGTGGTGACCCCCAGCCATAAAATTATTATGCTACTATTTCATAACTGCAATTTCCTATTATAAATCATAATGTAAATATATGATATACAGAATATCTGATTTGTGACCCCAAAGGGATTGTGGTCCTACACAAGAACTGCTGTCACAGAGAGACTGGAGTGCTAAGAGGCTCAAGCTTTCTAAACAAAAGCAAAAACAAAAAGCCCCATAGTATGATACTGTCTGACCAAAAATATAAATTCAAATAAAGTAAAAGGTTTAGAAAGAAAGGGAAAAAAAAATGTCAGAACAGTGCTGGGATTCAAGAATCCCAGCCTGACAACCTTACTTAGCTGCTTCCTAAAGATTGGCTGACCTTGGACAAGAGCCAGATCCCCTGCTGGCCCAGAGACTCGTTTTTGGTGCCTTTCTCTAGTCACCAAGAGCTCCAACTCAGGAGCTGTTAAAAGATGCTGTCATGCCTGGAAACCACCCTGTGCCAGAGAAGGACTGGAGCTCTGAGGCAGCTGAGTCCCTGCCCACCCCTGGAGAGGGCTGCTTCCTTAGTCCATTAAATACAAATCCATAGCATTGTCCCTTCCTGGGCCTCCTCCAAGGCTGCCTGTGCCTAGACATTCCACAGTGTCCTTGAAGAACTCTATGCCTTGAATTTGTATCCTTGTAGCTAAGGGGAACACAGCAGACTTGGGGTTGAGCCAGGTGACCTGAACCTGAAGGCTCTGGCAGTGTCTTTGGGGATGTTTGTCCTGGGAACCCAGCCACCATGCTGTATAAGCTGAGCTGCTGCACATGGAGAAGCCACACAGAGCTGAGGTTCCTGCTGACAGCTGTACTGGCCACCCCATGTGACAGATGTCCTCAGCCCCAAGCTGTGAGCCAGCATAGCCTGCCATACTTTGCAGCAGAGTTGAGCTGACCCTACAGGTACTGTAGATTTGCAAGTACAGTAGGTGATTTTTACTGTTGCAGGTCACTAAGACTGGCTGGATTACAAGCACTAGGTAAGTGGACTGTTGTCCTCTTATCTTCCAGTACTTCTGGACATATCACCTCTTCATCTTTGCCACCTCTGCCAAGTGACATGAGTTAATATCCTGCTGGGTGTCCTCCCAATTATTTTCATGATTACAGTCTTACAGAACCTGGCTATTGTAGTTACCCGCCCGCCCCGCCCCCACCCCCACACATACAAGGTTTCTCTGTGTAGCCCTGGCTGTCCTGGAACTCACTCTGTAGACCAGGCTGGCCTCAGACTTGGAGATCCTTCTTTCCCTCCCTGTCCAGTACTGGGATTGAAGGTGGTTAATTTTGATTGTCCTTTAAGCTCCATTAAAAAACATCTAGGCCCAGGGCATAAGAAAGTTCTACCTTTGGGTATGTCTGTAAAGTCATCCTCAGAGAGGCTTTGCTGAGAGACGAAGGCTGACCAACTATGGATAGCACCATTCTATGGGTTAGCCTAGGAACACAGACTGAAGAAAAAGGGAAAGAAGGCAGATGGTGGTACATGCCTCTAATTCCAGCACTTGGCAGAGGCAGGCCGATCTGTGAGTTTGAAGTCAGTCTGGTCTACAAAGAGAGTTACAGGACAGCCAGGACTGTTACATAGAAAAAACCCTGTTAGTGGGGCTGGAGAAATAGCTCAGAGGTTAAGAGCACTGACTGTTTTTCCAGAGGTCCTGAATTCAATTCCCAGCAACCACATGGTGGCTCACAGCCATCTGTGATGACATCTGGTACCCTCTTCTGTACACTGTATACATAATAAATAAATAAATCTTTTTTTTAAAAGAAAGCCAGCTGAGTACCCATGCTCCCTTTCTCTGTGGGCTGTGTTTTCCTAGACACGAAGGACTGAGTTGGGGTGATATGTTACATATTTAATAAAACCTGGAATATCAAGAGATCAACCCACAGTCTAACTAGGCTTAGTTGCTGGGAGTTCCAGCTATAACAGAGCAGTGGTAACTCACCTAGCTCAGGGAGTTTCTGGATCTCAGTGAGTACAAGGCCAAACAGCTGGGCTTCAGTGGCACACACCTTTAATGGGGGGAGGGGAGTGGTGATCTATGCCTTTAATCTCATAACTCCAGAGACAGAGATCTTTCTGTGTTTCTGTGAGTTCAAGGCTGACTACCAAGCAGTAGTAGCTCACGCCTTTAATCCTAACCTGGATGGGATACAGCTGGGTGAAGAAGGGTATTTAAGGCAGGCTTGGGAAAACAGCAGCAATTAGAAGTGACCAGGAGTGAGGCTGAGGAAGATGGAAGACAGCTGGGTGAGATATGACTGTGGTGTTTACTCTCTCTGATATTTCAACCTTTCCCGATATCTGGCTCTGAGTTTCTTTCATTACAATAGAATTCGTGTAGCACTCAGCCCCCTGAACTATGAGCCCCAATGAACTAGTCAGAAACATAAATTCTCTGGTTGAACTTAGACCTAAGCAATCAGAAACTTGGGGATAGGGCCCAATAGTCTTTAAATAAAGAAGTTTTTAAAGTGTGTATGTTCTCATGTGGGCGTGCACCTGTGCAATATCATGTGGAGATCAGAAGACAATCTGAGGGGGCTGATCTTCTCTGTCTATCATGGAGGTTGCAGGGACAACATATTCCTGTGCCTTTACCTGCTGAGCCATAGTGTCAGTCCCCAGCACCAATTCTGATCCGTGCATACAAGACTCACACCACCCTAAGTCCCAGGTCAGATCCTAGACTTTCTCCCAGCAGCCCTTGCTCCTTTCTAGCAGATGCTTGTTCGTGTGAAGACTGAGGCCTGTGCTCAAGGTCACAGATCTTGTTCCTACCAGATCCCCTGGCAGAGAGGGAGCAGCGTAAAAAAATGGGTGCTGGGGCTGGAACCCAGGGCTGTTCAGCTCCACCCACCCATTTAGTGCCCATTATTGCATGCCAGTACCTAGCCCCGTGCCCCAAGTGCTGTAGTTAGAGATACGTGTGACAAAAGTGGACTGTCAACCTCTAGTTGACCATTCCACCCTGCCCCTTCTTTGAGAGGAGGTTAAGCAATCTTTTGAGAACTCTGAGGCTGCAAAGCTTGGTTTATCTCTCTCTTCTCGGTTGGTTTCCTTCTCTGTCCAGGTGGAGCTTTTACCTGATATCCACTGAGCAGTGAGCCAGGTCATCTATTGATTGGCAAGCCAGGCAGATGAGGCTCCATAGGCTCAGTAACTTGATCAGTGTAGGGAAGGACTTATACATCCTGGGTGACTGCGGCACTATCCTAACCAGTGATGTCCAGGTGAAGAACACTCAGATCACTGTTCTTGGCACTAGGCCAGGAGGGCAGCCCCATAGTGAATGGGGGCCCTCCAAGGTAGAAGGCCTTAGGGCACTAAACCTTCAACTGTCAGGGCAAATTAGAAGTGTGGCTTTTAATACAAAAGCCTGAAGTCTTTAAATATTAGCAAAAGGTTACACTTTTGTTTTATTGAGGCTGGCTGTCTTATAGCACAGGACAGCATCAAACTTCCTCAGTACTTGAGACTGGCTTTGAACTCCTGATATCCTCCCCCCCACCAAGATTATAGGCATGTGCTACTCTGCTCAGTGACTACTGCTTTAAAAAAACTCAGTTCTAGAGCTAGATAAATGCCACTGGATGATATTGAAGACAAAAACTGAAGGTGTAGATGGAATCGAGGGAAGGGGTGTGCTATGTAAATGTTGCTACCTCTGTCATATGTAGAAAAGGCCAAGAACAGAACCCAATGTTTGACTCTTGGTGTCAATCTCTGAGTCTCAGCCACTGCCCGAGGATAGGGTTTCTTGTTACAGCTGCGCAGGGTGATGAGCACTCACCTTCTAATTGAAGGGTTCTGGTAAATCCCCATCCCACCCCACCCCCACCCCACAAACTTCTCAACTCACCTGTCTGCCCAGGTGGGACTGGGTTCTCTAGGGGGTTAAAAGCAAGGTCCTGTGGGCCTCTTAGTTGCTGGTAGAATCTTGTCATGGCCACTTCTGATGCCGTAAGTCTACCTACCTGCCTATCCCAGAGCCAGCCAGAATCAGGGCTTACAGATCACACATTTATTTATTTATTTGTTTGTTTATTTGTTTATTTGTCTATCTATCTATCTATCTATCTATCTTTCAAGACAGGATTTTTCCATGTAGCCTGGCTCTCCTGGAACTCTCTCTGTAAAGTAGGCTGGCCTTGAACCCACCGAGATCTGCTTGCCTCTGCCAACCACGTGCTGGGATTAAAGGGGTGCATCACTACCGCCCAAGCCCTGGCTCACTCTTATCTTTTTCCTCTGGTCAGACAAATGAAGCTGAAGATGGGGATCACAAGTGGAAGGAGGAGGTGGAGAAAGAAAAACCATCGGAGGAAGGGTCTGTGGAGGTCCTCCCGGAAGAGGAAGCCAGAGAACTTCCTGGACCCCCTGAGACTCTGAAGAAGGAAGATGATGAAGAACGCCCATGTGAGGTCCTGAGTGAGAAACATCCCCTGCAGTACAGGTAGGGAGACCACAGAGACACAGCCCTGTGTGGGGACAGCATCTGTGCCATCTGAACTGCCAGAGACCCTTGGGTCCTGCTTCTCACTCAGTGAACTTTTTTAAAGTATTTATTTATCTATATGAGTGCTCTGTCTTCCTGTAAGTCTGCATGACAGAAGAGGGCATCAGATCCCACTATAGATGATTCTGAGCCACCATGTGGTTGCTGGGAATTGAACTCAGGTCCTCTGGAAGAACAACCAGTGCTCTTAATTGCTGAGCCATCTCTCCAGCCCTTGGTGGACTTTTAAATACCCTCTCACCAAGCTTGCAGGGATAACTGACTTCCCATACCTCTGGGGGCTGTGTCCCAGATCTTACCCTCTATGGTACAACGTGTGGACCAGGAGCTATGTGGACATGTGAGATCTTGACTCTCCTCTCATTCCCCAGGTGGGTTCTGTGGTTCTTTAAGAATGACCGAAGCCGGGCCTGGCAGGACAATCTGCAGCTGGTAACCAAGTTTAACACTGTGGAGGACTTCTGGGCGTGAGTGTCTGCCTCAGGGGCTCTGAGCTGGGGTCAAAGGCATCATAGCCTGCCAGGGGCTTGTCACCATTTGCTGGAAGCTGAGGGCTGACAGATTCCTGTCAGGTGATGCCCACCCTCCTCCCCAAAGCTTCTCAGGGCTTATGGAGAACCTCAGGCCAGGGAGAAGCAGGACTGAATCCCACTACTCTGTGGCTTTGTGACCTTGACCCTGTGGGTTCCTTTCCCTTTGGAAAGCTGACTCAGCCATAATAAGGGTTAGGCTGCTGTTTTAGGGTTTATGTGCCAAAGAGAGCCAAGAAAGGCCACACAAACCTAAGCAGGAGACCCAGCTACTGGTGTGGACTTAATCAGGCTTTCTTTGTTTGGGTCAGGTTGGGCTTTCTTAGCTGGGATTTCAGTTAGCAGGGCCCTGGAAGTGTGTGTGGAGGAGGTGAGGGAGGCCCTGGGAGACAGGAAGCCCGTGGTGGGAAGGTAGGTCTGGTGTGGGGAGTTGGAAAGTCAGGGTCAGGTGAATCACATGCTGCAAAGCCTTGAACTCTGTGTGCGGTCTTCCCAGGACATACAGCCATATCAAGCTGGCCAGTAAACTGTCTCCTGGCTGTGACTATGCTCTGTTCAAGGTAGGCTTTGCTCAGGGGACTGACTTCAGGGCATTCCCTCAGGGATGACTGGGAAGTAGACAGCTATGGATTCTTGAGTCTGGAGGGAAGAGGGTCTCAAGGATGGAGCCCAGGCTTTCGGCCTGGCTTCTAAACTAGCATGAACATCAAAATAGTGTATGCAAGGGGGAGGGGCATTCCTTCTGTCCAGTCTCATCTTGGAGGTAAACCATCAACATTTAGAGATTTCTCTGGGGATCTTCTGCCCATCAAGGCTTGGGGACCGCACAGTCAAGCTGGATGTCTACCGTAGCCCACAGAAATTCTGACCCAGAGGCACCTTGCTCAGTAAAGGTGACAAGCACACAGATAAGGCACAGTGAGGCTCGGGGCCTGTGGGGTTCTGGAAGGGGCCTGTGTGGGGGCTGAGTGATGGATGGCAGCACCTGCTTTCACAGAGGGCATGTAGGCAAGAGAAGCAGGCCCAGCGAAGGCCTGGCTCCAGAGCAGACAAGGTGGTGTGCAGAGAGAGCTTGGTGCCCACTTCCTTTAAACAAAGGCAGGCAGTTGATCTGCCGTTCCTCACAGGATGGCATCCAGCCCATGTGGGAAGACAACAGGAACAAGCGAGGTGGCCGCTGGCTGCTCAGTCTCGCCAAACAGCAGCGCCACAGTGAACTGGACCGTCTGTGGCTGGAGACAGTGAGTGTTGGAAAGGATGGAGGTGTGGGCCTTCAGGAGGCAGTGCTCTCAAAGCTGGGAGGGTGGCCTTGTGTCCAGCAAGCTGGAGCACTTACCATCCCCGTCTTGGGCCCAGCTGCTATGTCTGCTCGGAGAGAGTTTTGAGGAGTACAGCAAGGAGGTGTGCGGGGCAGTTGTCAACATTCGCACCAAGGGGGACAAAATTGCTGTGTGGACAAGTGAAGCGGGGAACGAAGCGGGGGTGATGCACATTGGGTGAGAGCCCTCTCTGCCATGGGTTCTGGGGGCTGCGTGGGTGGTGGCTTGGCCTGCAAGGGAGACTTCTGGAATCCTTCATACTGGCCTTCTCTTCTTCCTTACCAAGCTGTGACATGAGACGTCTTTATGCTGTGAGTAAAGGGACTGTCTTGGCCTATGGTGGGCACCTTAGAAGTAGGTGGGGAAATGGAAGCATAAATGGGGGAAGGAGGGCGGAGTCAGAGGGAGACGTGATCCAGCCACCCAAGAAGCAACATGGAATGAAATAGGTGAGCCACAGGCCACGTGGCAGGACAGATAAACGGAAATGGATTGAATGAAGATGAAAGAGCTGATCATGGACATGAGTCACGTGCAGCCCATCAAGTGAGCTAGGGTAACCAAAGTGCTGGGCAGGACCAGTTCGCAGGGACAGAGCACGCAGGTGGTATGTAAAATTTATGGATGACACCAGCTGCTCTATCATCAGAAACGTCAAAAGCCAGTCCGAGGTGATGTGCTCACCCTGTTGGAGTCAGAAAGAGAGGCTCAGAGGTTGCGCTAACCTTGCTGCTGGTACTGGATATCCACCACTTGTCCCATGATGACCCACAATTATTAAATAAAGCATTTATATTGTTTTTAAAAAATGAAAGAGCCAGATAGCAATATGCCTGAGCCATAGACCAATCAGCATGAGATTAATATAAACGTCTGTGTGTTTCTTTGGGACTTTGGGATTGCTGGTCCAGATAAGCAGTGGTGGGCAGATCAGAACTGTGGGGCTAGTCCGGGTTAGAAACCTCTTTCAACACACCTGTATAAAAGGAGTAAAAATTTATACCCAAGCCATTTTAACTAAATAAAGATGCCTTCATTTTTACTGAAGGATGATGTGGATGCTGCTCTTATTTATGAGTAAGACATGGCTGGAATAAGGTATCTGAACAAAAAATCTGGGCCTACATTACATCTGCCATCTTTCCGGTCTCCTACTACAGGCATGTATACAAAGAGCATCTGGGCCTCTCTACGAAGACCATCATTGGGTACCAGGTCCATGCAAACACTGCTGCCAAGAGCAACTCTTTAGCCAAGAACAAGTTTGTGGTGTGAGGTAGACTCCAGCCACTACTCACTGACACCCTCTTACTGCTGTTTGGTGCACAGGGAAGACTACGCTGTGGATCCTGAGGCAGACATCTTAGTTCTTTACCTGCCTTACAATGCACATAAACACCCTCACCCCTTAGATAAAGCCTCACTATGTTGCCCAGGTTAGCCTCATATTTATGGGCTTAAGATAACCTTCTGCTCCAGACTAAATAACAGTGATTACAGGACCTCACCATTGTGTCTGGATTCATAATAGTTTTCAACATTTGTTGAGCCCAGGTCTTATGGCAGCTGTCCAATACTTATAAACCACACTCAATCCCTAGCTCTGTGTGTGGTCATTTGGCAAAGGCAGGGTGAAGCAGAGCCCTGGCTCAACCCCACCAAAAGAGGACAGGGGAATCCCATGGCCAACACTTCTCTGTGCCTGCTGGAAAGGGGACTGGGTGGCCGGAGGTAGGCTCTTCTGTTTTGGAAGAAGGGCTTCAGGCCACTGATGTTAAGGGTTCAGTTTGTTGTGAGAACTGCGTAAAAGCTTATGGGTTACTGTTAGGATTCTATCCTAGCCCCTAAAGCCACACCTTGCCAATGGCAATTGGTCTGCCCCCCTCCCCAGCTCTGATGTCATGCCCCATTTAGGAAGGATTCCCACCTCTGACCCTCTCTCTTTTGTCTTCCACCCCACTCTGCAGAGGCTGCACCCCAACCCCTCCATCTCTCTTCTCTGTCTCTCTCCTCTCTCTTCATAGCAATAAAGTCTTTCTGTGTGGACCCAGTCTAAGTGTCTCCTGCTGCGCAGCAGCTGTCCATGCACACACAGGCATGAGGGGTCTCTCCATCCATTGCCATCTGTCAGACACACTGGGTAAAAGCGATATAACAAAACACAAAGTTATTCCTCATCAGATCTGTAGTCTGGGTGCCCAGCCTAAACCCTGTCCTGTAGTGGGATTATGGTACATTGTAAATATTTGTCCCTCCTGTTGGTTTAATAAAGAGCTGATTGGCCAGAAGGCAGACAGGAAGTGTGGGTGGGGCTCCTAGACTAAGAAAACTTTGGGAATATTTTGAAAGAGAACACAGTTGCCAGAGAGAGATGCCACAGACACCATGAAGAGACCCAGCATATGCAGAGGAAAAAAGCTGAAATGCTGCTCTAAGATATCGAGACACATGGCTGAACAAGAGTCATGGGTTGGGTTAAGATGAAGGAGTTAGCAAGTTATATGCCTGGGCCCTAGGTCAATGAGCAGAACATTAATGTAAATGCTTGTGTGTCTCTGTGGGACTGCAGGACTGCTGGTCTTTGGGTCTGCAGGTTCAGGCCGCAGGGCTAGGCTGGCTAGTGTGGGCCAGAAACCTATTATAACACTGTCCTTTCCCTAGACCAGCTGTGGCTTGGTTCTAGAATTAGCTGCCTCCCTACCCACTATACCCCAACTACTGGAGTACTTTAGAGGGAAAACATTGGGATTTGTAAAGACGGGGGCTCTGAGGACTGAGAAAGTCCTGAACACTGGATTAATGACAAGGCTAGTGACACTTAGGGCCCTTCTTGTATATGTTTTAAATAAGTAGTTTGGAATAAATGTGAAATCAAAATTATTCCAAATTCCAAATCCTCTAAGATTCAGGCTTACATAAACCGGGATCTGTTCTGTTCTGCTTCATAAGAATACCAAGTTGGTATGGGAAGGGGCTATGATAGGAATAGGGGAAACGGAACAGACCTGGCACTCCAGCCTGGTCTTGGTGTGTTCATATTCAACTCCACTGTGTAGATGCTTGGTAGTGTTCGCTGGTTCCACGATCCTCAACTGCTCATCCCTGGGGATGAACTGCACTGGTTCATCCTTAGATTGGAGGTTCAGGGTCTTCACACTTGGGTCACCTGCGCGGTACGTTGGCTCATCTGGAGCCTCTGGGGGAATGAGGCACTTGTTGCGATGGCTGGTAGAAGGGAGATGGAGAGTGGGGCTCCTCAGAGGTGGGGTTGGTCTGGATGGAGGTGTAGCCAGAGCTTGGCCCAGAAACAGAATCTTGGGACATGCGAGGTCCGCTGGAAGGGGTGTGGGGGCAAAGTCTGGGGCGTGGCTCCAAGGAGGAGGAGCTTGGCTCAGACCTGAGGCTGACTCAGTTGGAGCACCAGAAGGTCCGAGGCCGATTGGGAACGGAGTTTGGGCAGATCAGAGGTGGGACTCGAAGAACAGTTGCAGGCTACGGGCAAAATCGTGGGCGGGGCTTCGGGAGGACGGTGGCTGGGCGTGGACGGAGCCTGGAATAGTAGGTCCGCTGGGGGCGGAGTCACGGATATGGGCGGGGCTACAGGAGGACGGAACCTGGCTGGGCCGGTTGCATGGGCGGAGCTCCATGGAGTCCGAGTCCTGCAGGGGAGGGGCGTGGGCGGAGCTCCGTGAAGTCTGAGTCTTGCTGTGAAGGGGCAGGAGCTGACTCCGTGGGCGGGGCCTGATCGCCCTGGCACCGCACTTCGGGTGTGGCGGTCCGAGCGCCGGGGGCGGTGCCACGGCGGGCGGGGTGGCCGCGCTGTGTGGCCTTGGCTATGAAGCCGCAGCCTCCGGGCTAGGCCCGGGGCGGCTCCAGGCCTGGGCGGCCCGCTGAAGGCAGGGCCGGTCCCTGGCTGCGTTCCAGGGGCTGCCGGTGGCTGCTCACCATGCCCAGCAAGCACCAGCATTTCCAGGACCCTGAAGTCGGCTGCTGCGGAAAATACTTCCTGTTTGGCTTCAACATTGTCTTCTGGGTGAGCACAGGGTCCTCTTCGCGCCCTGCGCTGGGGAGGGGAGCAAGGCAGCCTCAGTTTCTGGGGGGAGACCATCCTAGGAGCTTGTGTCCAGGGACTGTCCCCGACCCCTTCCACCCTGATTTCCAAGAACTACTCTGGGGGAGCTACTGAGATTACTGGGAGATGGGACCCAGTCTCAGTGGGAGTGAGGGTGGGGTGGGAGTCTCGCGTTGCAGCCCCAAGTTTGGGCGAAAAAAGGGGCGGTGTTTGCGGGAAGACTGCAGGGGCGCGGTGGATGCGGGATGAGCCCCGCCCCGCCTTCTGGCCACTCCAGCTCCCGGTATGGTGTGTGAGGTTCCTGAGTTTGGGTCCTAGCCCTAGTCTACCCGACAGACTAGGAGAAGCTTGTGAGCCCGGAGGGCTGGAAGTGACAAAAGCCAAGGCCTCTGCGACCGCGAGAAGGCGTTCCGGTTGAGAGCAGGGAGCTGTCCCTTGGGAACAGAATCAGCATTCCAAAGCCGGCGGAACAGAGGCTTCCCTACCAGGGTGGCATCTGTTCCTGGCCCTGCCAACTCATCTTTATTTTCTTCCTCCCCATCCTATGGCCAAAGTGGGTTCTGCATGCTTCCCTTCTCGTCAGGCCTTTCTAACTTGTCTTCAGCAGGATTCAGGGACTCTGTTCTCCACCCACGTGCTGCTGCTGCTGGGTTTGTCCTGTAGTGGGTGCCCCTGGATCTCAGCAGCCTTTCACTCTAGAGGGTATGGGCAGCTGTCGGGATCGCTGCCCGGGAAGTCAAAGGGCCTGAGTGTAGCAGGCCTTGTCCAGAGGTTTTTGGACAAGCCCCTTTTATTCTCTGGGCCTCAGCTTTCCAGCCTAGGAGTGAGTGAGTGGTACTGGACTTTGTCCTTCTTGGTTGTTAGATTAAATAATAGTTTTTGCTGTTGAGACAGGGTCTCACTCTGTAGAACGCCCTGGCTTGAAATTTGCTGCAATTTCCCTGTTTGAGTTTCCTGAGTGCTGGGATTTTAGGTGTGAGCCGTCACACTAAGTTTCATATTAGAGGAGTTTAAATGAGGCACATTCTCCCAACTACTTTATTATCATCTGTAGTTTACAGACAGGGGGACTGAAGAAATAAACACCAAGAGGTTAAGTCATTTGCTAAGAGTAGCAGATTCTTATCAGTGTCTGGAGGTAAGGCAGAGGAGCAAGCTGAAGTAATTGTGTGTGTGTGTGTGTGTGTGTGTGTGTGTATGTGTGTGTGTGTGTGTGATATGATTGTTCTGGCTTTGTTCTGGGGTCTGGGCAGGGGAGTGAAGGTGGGCAGAACATTGGGGGCCTGTGCTTGGTCAGCCTGGTTCAGTCAGGGCTTCAGAGCAGAACTGGGTCAGATCTACCTGGCTGCAGACAGAGGACCTGGAGTTCCTGAAGTTCCGCCCACCAAGTGTGGAGGTCTGTGTCACTCTTGCGGCTCCACTTGCCCCATCCAGACACCAGCTACAGACTTACCTGGACCGCCTGTGTTCCCTGCATCGCCTCAGTCTCTTTTCTTATCTTGCCTCAGTTCCTTCCTTGCAGAGCCATGATTGTCAAGGCCAACCAGGCTCTCATCCCTGACCCTGGGCAGCTCCCTAGGAGGACACACTCAGCCCCTTACCTCCCCTACCCTTTCCTCCCCTGCTCCTGTGTTCTGCCCACTGCTGGATTCTCCCTGGAAATGCTCTCCTTGTGCTGTGTGGGGTGTGCAACCATCACTTCTCCAGCCCCATCCTGTCTAATCTATCACCTATCTAATCTATCTCATCTTTGGACAAGAGACCAGCTAATGTTTTGCTTTTCCGAAATCCCCCCTTGTTCAACCCAAGCCCATTCCTCCTGCTGCTCCATTCCTAACGTTCCCAGCCTCCTGCTCATTCTGCCTCTGGCCCTTCCTTGCCTTCACCCTGGGTTCCAGCCCTAACCCCCATCTCCTTCCTCTCCACAGTCATTTCATCTCCCTGGCTCCAGATCCTTCCATCTTCCCTCCTGTTTCAGCCACCTCAGTGACCTGGGCAGTTAGCTCTGTGAGCACACCAGAGAACAGGCTAGCCCTGCTCTTGGCCCCATATCCATTATCCCTACACATACACAGAGGAAATCCTGAGCAAATAAACAGATATCCAAGTGGCTGGGAGGGTGGTGGCTTCAGCTGGGGTTTGAGTGGCAAGGGGGCATGGGAGATAGAGAAAGGTTCCAGGTAGAGCATCCAGAAAAGGCTAAGATCCCGTGGTCATCTTCAGCTATATCATGAGTTGGAGGCCAACCTTGACTACGTGAGACCCTGTCTCAAATAAAATCAAAACAAAGGCACAAGTATGCTGGAGGCCAGATGCTTTCTGAGTGGGGGTGGGGGTGGGGCGGGATGTGTGGCTTTCCGCAGGATTCCGTTCTATGGCCTCAGTTTCTCTAGCTACCCTATGGGAAAGACTCCTTGAAAGATACACCACCAAGCCCCATTCGCAGCCTGGGCCCTTCTCCCTCAGCTTCCTAATGGTCTTCAAGGATGGGGTGTCAAGAAGAGTCAGTCCTGGTGATGGTGTCCAGCTCTGAACTCTTGCTGGTTTTGCAGGTGCTGGGAGCCCTGTTCCTGGCCATTGGCCTCTGGGCCTGGGGTGAAAAGGTAAGAGAGTGGGGCCCAAGGGGTGTGGTGGGGGGGTGGTCACTCCCTCACTCCGTCCACTCCCCTGTTGCAGGGTGTTCTCTCCAACATCTCGGCACTGACAGATCTAGGCGGTCTAGACCCTGTTTGGCTGTTTGTGGTGGTTGGGGGTGTCATGTCCGTGCTGGGCTTTGCTGGCTGCATTGGTGCCCTCCGGGAAAACACCTTCTTGCTCAAGTTTGTAAGTGTCCACTCTACCCCAGATACATTAGAGACCCCTGACCTCTTTTCATTCAGTTCTTGCCTAGGCATGGTGGCCAGACAAGAAACAGGTAAAACCACACTGTCTTTTGTCAACACAAAACAGTATTAATGGGTGGGGAATAAGTTCAGTGGTGGAGCACTTGCCTAGCACACACAGGACTCTGGGTTTCACAGGGCTGGGAGTGGGCAGCATTCAAATACTAGTGGGTATAGACTGGAGACGGTGGCTCCCTTGGGTCTTGGCAGAGTTAGTGGGGAACTCTTGCCCATGGAGTCCTGGAGTCCATGCCTCTCCAATGCCTACTACCATCTGTGCCCCCAACCCAGTTCTCTGTGTTCCTCGGCCTCATCTTCTTCCTGGAGCTGGCGACAGGGATCCTGGCCTTTGTCTTCAAGGACTGGATTCGAGACCAACTCAATCTCTTCATCAACAGCAATGTCAAAGCCTACCGAGATGATATTGACCTTCAGAACCTTATCGACTTTGCTCAGGAATATGTAAGTGTGATATCATCGTGGGCTCCATGCAAGCAACCTCTGATGGACATACGAGCAAGCAAATTCTCTGTGTGCCTGGACCACTTCCTTACCCACCCAGGCCAGCAGATGGCAGGGAAGGAATCTAGGAGAGCCCTGCCCCAGGAGAAGCCAGCTCCTGTTTATTCTCCAGGCTTTCTTGTGCCTGGCCCTGTAGAGACATGGCTGTGTGAAACTGTGGCCAGAGGAGGAAACAGAACCTCCAATGCAGGTCTCTCTTTCTCCGCAGTCTGGGCCCAGAGCGTTTGTAGCTGCTGGTGCCCTTTCCTGTACGTTAAAGCTTGTTCCTTACAGGTGCCAGCCCTCTCTTTTCCTCCCAGCAGAGCCACTTAGGTTTGGTGACAGGGGCTCTCAGAGAGATGCACTGGTGGATGGATTTGGGCAGACATCAGTGCAAAATAAAACAAAGTCCCTTACTTTCTTTTTTTTTCAATTTTATTTATTTTATGTGTATGCGTGTTTTGATTGCACATATATGTGTGTGCACCATGTGTGACTGGTATCTAAAGAGGTCAGGAGAGGGCATTGGATCCTTGGAACTGGAGTTACAGATAGTTGTGGTGATATATATTTAATAAAATTAGTCTGGAATATCAGGAGAGTCCACCACAGAGCCCAGCCATGAAGTTCAGGGAGTGGTGACCCACACCTTTAGTCTTAGCTTTAGGATATGGAAAGAGGAAGATGGCTGGACAGAGAAAAAGAAGAGAGGTTCCCAGACACTTCGTTGGTGGGCTGAGGAGACAGAGGTTGGAGATTTCCTAGAGAAAGGCCTGAGGAGTTGGTGGGTGAGAAGTGGCCGTGGTAGACTAATCTTATTAAATATATTTTATACAGATAGTTATAAGCTACCATTGGTGCTGGGGATTGAACCTGGGTCCTCAGGAAGGGCAGCTAGTACTCTTAACCTCTAATCTGTCTCTTCAGCTGGAGCAAAGTTGCTTATTTTCATCAAGAACTGTCTATAATTACAAGTTCTGTACTTATAGCTGTGACACCATCCCACCTGCACATTCCAGCCCTCACCATTCCTTAGGGCCACACCCCGTCACCGCCAATCACCTTCAAGTTTGGCTCTGGGACTCAGCAGTGCCTCGGAGCTGCCCAGGGCAGAATCAGTCCTGTAGCCTGACGGTCCCTTGTGCATTCTCCCGCTATTCAGTATGGGAACTGGGACATTCCCTGAGCCTCTGTGGGGAGAGTCAGGGTTTTTAAAATGTACAGCCCGCTCTCTCAGTGATGGCAATGCAGTGGGAAAGAGGACAGTGAACATACAAAACAGGGCTGTGGGGGGCGGGGAAGGGGAGAGAATGCACTGTGGCAAGGGCTGAAGTGAGCCGATAGAGGGGAAGCCTATGTGGCCTCAGCCCCTCCCTGAGGAGGGGAGGGAATGGGTGGGTGGTGTGAAGAGCAAGACTGTTCCCCAGCAGGGACTGCAGGCACTTTAGTGTCTCATTTGTGTCTGAGACCTGCACACACAGCCACATGGCTAGGCATCATGCCCCTGGCTCTGCTCACAGGGCCTGTGTCTTGCTCATCCTGGAGCTTCCTCAGCCCTCACAGCCAGCTTCTCAGCGGTGGATACTGTTCACTTAGGGCTCTGCACTGTCACACACTATGCCCCTTGCACAGCAGACTTGGGCTTGCCATGGCCACATCTGGGAGTGTTAGTGGAGGGGGTTGGAGGGGGGGGCTGTGGCTTCAGTATGAGGCCAGCAGGCATTTGTGGAGTGGATTTGGATGGGAAAGCTGGCTGGATTCCTCTCCTGTCTCTGCAGTGAGGGTTTGGCAAACATCTCTGGGGCAAGGGTAGAGAGACCAGTGCGGATACAAGGGTCTATAGTCCTCTGTCCCCTCAGGGCTTGGGCTTGCTCCTGTCCCTCAGAGAGTCCACAAGGAATCCACAGCCTTCAAGCAGTGTCAGCCCTCAGAGTCACCTACCCACTCTGATTCCTGAGAGCTCAGGCCTAACTGCTGGGGGATTGGAGTTGCCTCTTCCAGCCGGCTGGCCAGCCCTCTCCTTTGGCTTTGCCCCAGATGGATGGTGAGGCTCTAGGCTAGGCCTGGCTGCCAGCTGTATACCCCGAGCTGCATGCTCTTCTCTTTCCCTAGTGGTCTTGCTGTGGTGCCCGAGGGCCCAGTGATTGGAACCTCAACATCTACTTCAACTGCACTGACTTGAACCCAAGCCGTGAGCGCTGTGGAGTACCCTTCTCCTGCTGTGTTAGGGACCCTGCGGTAAGTGGGGCCCTGGGAGGAGGCAGGATCCCTAGCAGTGGGTGTCCATGAGAGAGCTCAGAAGCCTGAAGTCTCACTGCAGATGAGTGGGCACAGCAAACCTCAGCTTCTGTTTGTTTCTATGTGTAGGAGGGGCATTGTAGTTAGGATCCAGTGAGATCATGATGTCCCCTTAGCATATTGCTAATGGTCTGTCTCCCTCTCAGGAAGATGTCCTCAATACCCAGTGTGGCTATGACATTCGGCTCAAACTGGTGAGAAGGGTCAGGAAAGGGTAGAGGGTACCATGGGTACAGGGGTGGCATGGGGGGGGTTGGTAGGTCTGGGGCTTCTGTGGTGTGAGTCTGAGGTCTTGGGTTGCTCACTCCATCTCTGTGGAGCGTCTGCTGTGGCATTTCTCTTGGTGATCCAGTGCTAATGCATTGTCTCTGCACTCAAGGAAGGGAGGGAGAAATCCAGTAAATGTGTGGATGCATTAATATGGGTAGTCATGAGAACTTGGAAAGTTGATAAGGTAGGGTCTGTGTGCTCAGGGCGTCTTCAGAGCAGGGAGTCAGATTAAGGCCCTAGGAGAAGGAGCCATCTGAGCCAACGCCCTGTGCAGAATTCCAGGGAACACTGTTGGGGAGGACACTGAGGTGGCGATGGGCTTGGGAAGAGGGAAGACTATAGACCTGAGCTGAGGTCCACAGAGGCAGGCCAGGTAACCCTGTGGATCTGAGCTGAGGTCCACAGAGGCAGGCAGGCTGACCCTGTCGATCCAACCTGGGGCCCACAGAGGCAGGCAGGCTGACCCTGTTCCTGTGTGCCCTCAGGAGCTTGAACAGCAGGGCTCCATCTACACCAAAGGCTGTGTGGGCCAGTTTGAGAAGTGGCTGCAGGACAACCTGATTGTGGTGGCCGGGGTCTTGGTGGCCATTGCCCTCCTCCAGGTACAACCTTGGTTTGCTTATCCTCTTCCTGCCTGAATCCTTCTGCTCTTCCTTACCTGCTCTCTGTCTTACAGATATTTGGCATCTGCTTGGCCCAGAACCTCGTGAATGACATCAAGGCAGTGAAGGCCAACTGGTGAGGCTGCCGGGGGGTTGTGACCACACTCCTGGCCAATGGGCCTCTGGTGGGGGCCTTTTAGGATACTCTGCTTCTCTCACAGTGGCAAGGCCTACAGGGTATCTGTTGTGACCTGAGCCCTGAGGCTTTGTGAGCAGGTGCTCATCACCTACGGGGAGCCACTGGGCTGTTTGTCACAGAGCTCTGTGTGGGGTGTGCACACTTGTAAGTGTGCCTGGAGTCTCCATCCAGCTGCTGTGAGGTGATGGCCCCTCTAAGGCTTTACAGGAAGATGTAGCCAGTTGGGTAGAGAATGCATCTGTGTCCCCTGGTCTACCATGGGGTGTATTTGGGTGGGGCTGAGCAGTAGGCTGAGGAGCTGCACTTTCTGACCTCTCTATTCACCGTGACCTTGAGCCTGCCAGGAGCCCGTCCTTGGTCTGTGTCACAACCTCTGAAATGAGTCCAAGAGTCTTCTCTCTCCCTTGCCTCTCAGGGTCACCCATGGTGATGGCTACAAACTACTCAATAAACAGCACTTTGAAAAACAGTGGCTTATACTCACCGTCTTCGAAGGTTCTGCGGGCAACACAGCCTCAGAACTCTCCAGTGAGGGCCCTGGCTGGAACCCAACTGCCTAACACGGTCTCAGAAGTCTGTACCTGAGATAGCTTTTTAAATGGGTGAATGGCCTTAAAGGCCACATTTCCTGCTTCTCCCAAAGAATGACTGTGGCCACACCAGCTTCTCAGTGTCGGTGACATCTACAGCAGGACATAGAGACACTCCACCTGGCAGAACATTCTATGTTCCTGACCCCAACATCTGAGAGTTAACCTTTCTAACCTCTGGATTATTCCTAGAAAACACCCCAGGGCCTCTATGTTTCAGCCTCAAGAAAGACACAAAGATCTGAAGAATGGGGTCCTGAAGGTCACCCCTAAGAGGGTGTGGCCTGGTGGATCCTAGCTGTTCTAGGCACTGGGGTGGGTGTCAGAATGTCCAGGAGGGGAGGGCAAGAGGATCATGCAAGGCAGTATTCAAAGCCCATGCCTTGGTATCTATCTGTGAGGGGGAAGTAAGTCTGTTTGGGGATCCTTCAGCTGTTAAACCTTCTCCATGGCCTGCAGTGGTGCCTAGAAGCCACCAGAGAGCGCATCAACACCACAATCTCTGCATCTGGCTTTCTTTACAACCTCTCAGTACCTACCTTGCTTACATTGGGTGCCTTGCAAACTTCTAAATAAAGAAGCAAGCCAGCTCAGGCCTAGACACTCTGCTGCCCAAAGGGATAGTGTGTGTGAAATGACCCTTCTCCACCTTTCCCCTGTGCTGGACGAAAGGAAGGATGGGCTGGTTCAAAGGTCACAGCTCTGGTGCCCTCTGTTCCCCCAAGAGTTACAAGGAGTGGCACAGTAGCAGGACCTGCTTTGCCTTGGCCCTGGACTTTACTGGAGACCAGATAGAGAAAGACCCAGGTTCTGTGACAGAGAGCTATATCTATGTGCAATCCAGATGATGATAATAACCTGTTTGGGAGCCCAGTGGGGTGAGTACACAGGGACTGTGTTGAGACAGGTCCTTACCCACAGGTGCTGACTGCTGCTCCCTTGGAGCTAATTGCTGTGGTGTGGGGATGCAGGGCTGAGAAATCTCAGAGAAGCTGGGAACCTGTGGGCTCTCATAAGATAGCCAGATTTAAACTCAAATCTGAAGCGTCACCGGGAGCGAGGACTCAGCTCACTCCCAGCAGCCCTGACTGCTAAGCCACGTGGGAGTGCTGGGAGCTGCAGCCGTGTAGGCTGACCAGGCACTGTGCACCTGCTCACCTTGTCCCCTGGCATAGCTCAGAGCTCTCAATGGCACTGGCTATGGTGATATGTACACTGCAATAAATACAGCTCAAAAAGCACTCTTTTTCTCATTTCAGATGGTTTCATTTCTCCCCCAAAGCTTGCAACATCCTTGTGATTTACAGTTTCTTTTTCTGATGAGGAAATAGACTCAGAGAGGGGGGGAGTTTGCCCAGAGCATAGGAGGCAGACAGTTTGTACCGCCCCCTTGTGCGGGAGTTTGGCATTGCATGTGTTGTCTTGATAGGTCTGATGAGACTTGTATACTGAACTAGCAACCAATAAAGCATGTAAAATTATCTTTATTCCCCAAAGGTGAAATCAGAATCTAGTGACACAGGAGCGAAAGGCAGAGTCCCTACCCCATGCTGCCTCCTCGGGGGCGGGGGGACAGATGGTGAGGAGGCAGCATCCTTGTCGGTAAAATGTGTTATGAAGATGAGTGACAGCTGAGGGGCCTGGGTGGAGGGATGGGAAGGGTGCCATCTCTGGGAACAGGGACTCGGTTTTGGCGACAGTTTCTGTAAGGTCTCCAAGGCCGTGGTAAGCTTGGCATGAGGGAGCTGGGATGGCAAAAGAGGTGGGTCTGGGTAGAGTGGAGAGCATGGATATAGGAAATGACAGTGCCAGGTATTTAGAACCCATATTGACCAGATGGTATAGGAGCGGGGACCTGGGCCAGACCCAGAGTTCTCAAGAGCTCATCTTGTTACAGGATCTCCAGGTTTCCATCCACTCATCTGTCTGCCCATCCTCCCATGCACCCTCCATGGCTTATCACAAACACATCATCACCCCACACAGGAGGCCCTTGCCAGAGACTGGGGTTTCTGTGGTAGAGGCAGGCAGGGAGCAGTCACTGGTGGTATGAGCATGTGTGAGAAGCATGTGACTATCACTGAGTCAACTTCTTGCTCTGGCAAGATGCCTCAGAACAATCAAAGGAAAAACAATTTCTCTTGGCTCACTATTTCAGAGGATCTGGTCCACTGTTGCTTGGTGCTGTCCTATGGGCCTGTGTGGGGTGAGATGGAACATAGTGTTAGGAAGGGAATGGGGGACAGAGCTGCTTGTCTGGCCAGCAAGAAAGACAAGGGCCTGGGTCAGGACCTAACTCCCAAGGACATGTGCCAGGACCCACTCTGCCCAGTTAACGCTTCCTCTTATCATCTTCCTTCAAGTTATGAAGCCTGCAAAGGGTTAATCCATCAGTGAAGCCACAGGCCTTATGAGCCTGTCACTACCCAAAGGTCTTGCCTCTACACACTACCATGTAAGAACCAAGCCTTCAAATGCATGAGCCTTTGGGAGGATGCTTCAGATACAAACCACAAAGCACTTCTCAGTGCACTGTGGGGTTGATTAGAGACCCGCTGTCTATTCCCACAACAGTTCATGGGGCACTACTCTGTACCAAGTGGTCCTCACCCACAGAGGGGCCTTTCTTGATATGTATGCATAAAACACAAGGGAACAGACAAGGCTTCCATCGTTCATCCCTCTGCATGGGTCCCTGGTCAGGAGGGAGCAAGACCACCTTCCGACTCTGTCAGGATGGAGTGAATACTAACTTCTAGTGCCAAGCTGGATGTCCTCCAGAGCCCTAGGAGAGGTAGCAGTATCTCAGACTAGACAGAGGACTTGCTGTGACTCCTGGTCTTTCCCCCCCCCACCCCAGGGGAGGATGCTAATGGAGATGCTGGAAGAGACAGATCACAGGCTGACAAGTTTCTGCATTTCTGGTATGGCTTGGTCAGATGGATTTGAAGAAAGGTGTCCTAGGAAACTAGATCATGTTCTTTGGTGACAGCTTTTCCAAATGACCACCAGAGAGCAGCAAAGTGCAACAACCCACACAGCATAGCCCATCAGCCCCGTTCACCCTTTGAGTAAGTCAGCCACTCCACTATCTCCTCCAGGGTCTTGGAGTAACTGACACACCCAGGGATGCCTCCCCTCGTACTCCAGGAGTGAGTGTAGTGTTATATGCCAGAGTTAGAGAATGTGGTGGTAATGGTGGTGTAGCGTGTGTGTCATTGTTTATATTCATTAGGAGCCTGAAGCAGCTGGCTCCACAAGCACCTCCATTTATCCCAGTAGGTTTACTAAGCACCTACTGTGTGCTGCTGGTGTTCTCAGTACCCAGAATATAAAAGGGAAGCAATCCCCTACACTCTCATGGAGATGTCCAGATTCAGGGAGTCAGTGGGCTTTGTTTGCAAGGAGCCAAATATTCTGAGCCAGAGCCATGTAGCCACAAAGCCGCTCAGTTCTGCCTCCATGACAGAATGCAGCCAAGACAAGATGTAAACAAGTATCCATGGCTGGGTTCCAGGGACATGATCTGCGGATACAGAAGCTGGGATCTGATCTAATTTTTAGCTGTCATAAATCTTTGCCTTCCTTTTGATTTCTCTACTATTAAAATATGAAAAAGTTTATCTTTAGCTCTGGAGCTGGGTTAAAACAGGCTACAGATTAGATTTGCCTCACAGGCTGGAGTTTTCTGTCCCCTGATCTGAGGACAAAGAGGACATCACCACCAGGAACCAAGCTGTGGGAGCCACAGATGTAACTGATGGGTGGGACTGTTGGGGCTCAGTGTTGGGTGGGGTGTCAGGGCCGGAGTGTAGCTGGATATTAAGCTCTTACACAGTGCACATGAGGCCTTGGCTTTCCTCCCCAGTACCGATAAAGAAATGGAGTGGTCAGAGTGGGCCTCACTGTGAAAGCAAGATGCGCCAAAGGCCTTTAATTTTAAGATATTTTTGATAGTGCAGGTAAACAGGGACTCATTTTAGCTACAGACAGATGAAACTGAAGTCTCTTTAGGTCATCTTTTTTCTCCAACCCCCTGAGGCTGTGCTGTCAGGCCTCGGTGTCTGTGCAGCATCCACCGTGCTCAAGACTCTGTATACACACGGCAGTATCTGCACAGAACCCGCACACGTCCTCTTTGGGCCTTTCTTTGCTTTTTAAATGTGCATAGCTATTTTGCCCATGCACATTCGAGGCACGTGCGTGTGTGTGTGTGTGTGTGTGTGTGTGTGTGTGTGTGTGTGTGTATACACATGCCTCTGAGTGCCCACAAGGGCCAGAACAGAGTAGCAGGTTCTCTGCAGTTGGAGTTGTAGGTGGTGAGCTGCCCAGCATAGCTTCTGGGAACTGAACTCAGGTCTTCTGAGCAGAGTCTTTATGAGGTTTCTGTTGTTGGCCTCAAACTATGAACAGAGCAGCCTGGGGGAAGGTAGGATTTCTTTGGCTTACAGGTTCCAATTCATCACTGAGGGAAGCCAAGGCAGGAACCTGGAGGCGGAGCTGAAGCAGAGGCCGCAGAGGACACCGCCTCCTGGTTCGATCGCTGTGACTCACTCAGCCGCTGCTTTTCTTCCCTCCCTCCCTCCCTCCCTCCCTCTGTACACCCCTCTCTTTTTAAAAAAATATTTATCTTTTTACTTTATGTGAATTGGTGTTTTGCCTGCATGTATAACTGTGTAAGGGTGTCAGATCTTGGAATTACAGACAGTTGTTAGCTGCCAGGTAGATGCTGGGAATTGAACTCAGGACCTCTGGAAGAACAGTCAGTGCTCTTAACCACTGAGCCATCTCTCCAGCCCCCCCCCCCCCATTTTGAAACAGGTTTTCTCTGTGTGGCTCTGGCTGTCCTGGACCTCACTCCATAGATCAGTCTGTCCTCCAACAGAGATCTACTTGCTTTTGCCTCCTGAGTGCTGGGATAGCTTATATTTTTTGTATATAGCCTGGAACCACATATCCAGGGTGGCACCACCTACAGTGAGCTGGGCCCTCTTGTATCAATCAGTAGTCAGGAAAAATGCCCCACAGATGTGCCCATAAGCCTATCTATGAAGGCATTTTCTCCGTTCTCTCTTCCCGGGAATGTTTGGGTTGCATCAGGATGGTGACTAGGTGCCATAAGCAGTAAGCACTCTATACCACTGAGCAGTCTGTCCAGCTCCTCCTAAGGCTTTTGAAATGTACATCAGCAGCAGCAGCTGGGTTTAACTCCCTCTCCTATGTAACTGTAACTTAGCACCATTGATCAGCTTTTCCCATGACCCTTTTCAGACTCCCAGGCTCTAGGAATCACTGATCCACTCTCAACTCCCAGGAAATGAACTGTCTAAACTTCTACACAGGAGCGAGATCACATGGTGCTTATCTTTCTGATTCTAACTTATTTTACTTAACATCCATGTTACTTTAAACAAAAAGGTTTCATTTTCTTTTTCCCTGCTAGGTTGGAAAATACTCTAAATTTTATTCTTTTAAAAGAGTTTACTTTTTAAAATATGTATTGGTGTTTTGCCTGTCTGTATGTATGTGCACCATGTGCATGCAGTGCCTCTAGAAGCCACAAGAGGGCATCGGGTTTCTTGAATTGCCCTGTGGGTGCTGGGAATTGAACCTGGGTCCTCTGCAAGAGTAGCAGGTGCTCTTAACTACTGAGCCATTCCTCCAGTTCCTTCCTTACATTTTAAATCATCTTTAAGATTACGAATGATGGGGCTGGAGAGATGGCTCAGCGGTTAAGAGCACTGACTGTTTTTCCAAAGGACCCGGGTTCAATTCCCAGCACCCACATGGCAGCTAACAACTGTCTGTAGTTCCGGTTCCCAGTTCCAGGCAAAAACACCAAGGCAAAAATAGATGCAGATGATATGCAGGTGGTTGCTTTGCTTGAGGAACTGTGAGAAGGAAAGATGTCTGCAGAATGGGTGTGTGCCATCAAGCCTGCCACCTGAGTTCAATTCCTGAAGCTCACATGGTGAGAGGAGATGATGAGCTTCTGTAGCCAGGTCTTTCCCCAAAGTCTGGACCTGCAGGCCCACAGCCGCTTAGTCCCCAAGAATCACACAAAGGCTTATTTTAATTACAAGCTGTTTGGCCTATGGCTCAGGCATATTGCTATCTAACTCTTACACTTTAAGTTAACCATATCTATTTATACTTAGCCATGGTGGCTTGGTACCTTTTCTCGGAGCAGCATTCTCATCTTCCTCTGACTCTGCCCTCCATCTTTATCTCTGCTTGGATTGCCCAATTGCCTCTAAATTGCCTTGCCAAAACAGCTTCTTTATTAACCAATGGTAATAAAGTATATTCACAGCAGACAGGAAGACATTCCACATTAGACTCCTGCAAATTGTACTCCAACCTCCATACAAGTGTACCCCCCCATATAACACACTAAATAAATAAACATTTTAAAAAGAGGAAAAGATGACTTTAAGGTAGATGCAGCCACCATAGGCCTGACTTTGGAGCACATGTTGGCAGCAGAGTACTAATAATCCTTCAGCATTTCCAACAGTGGCTGGCTGAACCTAAGGGTACAAGTGCACAGGGCCAGCAATGCTTTTCACATACTTTAAATTTTGTGGCTATTTCATGCACCCATAGAGAATATTCAATATCACTCCTTGTGTGTTATGAATGCCAGGACCCTGTCCCCAACTCATTGCCACCTGCTTTCTGTCCCAATCCATCACTCCATGATGTGTGGCTGTTGGGAGTGGGTCTGCAGTCTCTGTCTCTCAGCAAATGGCAGCGTTGGTCTCTTCTAGCCTGGGTTCTTTCCACTAGGTTAGTCTGGAGGGAGGTGTGGTCAGACCTTCTCATCTGGGGCCCACGCCTGGAGCAGCTTCTGCATCACTGGGTAGGAGGATTAAGGACAGGGAGACAGGTGTTCCCAAGACTTTGCTGAGGCAGAGGTGATTCCAGCAAAGACCAGCTACAGTTTCATTTCTGTTTCTCACTCTGACATCCACCCCATGTTACTAGATCTGAGTCCTGAAGAATGTGCATAAAGTCATACACTTAACCCAAAGGCTATTGCCACAGCAGTGTTCCCTGACTCCTTTGAAGATATACAGAGATGGGGACATCATTACCCTGCATTCAGAGGGGCCTATGCTATAGCTTCCTTAGGTGCCCAGAGGCTTGGGCACATTTGTATGCCTGGGTCCTGCTGCAGCAGTTGTGTTGTGTGTGGATTAGCTGTGCAGGTGGACTTGCTACCTGGAGAAAGGCAGCTGACAGTGAGCCCAGCCCATCCCAGACAGTGCTGGCACACCCATCTTCCTCTGAGAGAAATGCACTGTAATTATGCTGGAGCTGAAATACAGCTGTGGCTCTCCCCCGTCCTTGGGGGCTCACAGTCAGGTGAACACAGACTCATCGCCAGTCTTTAGAAGTGAGTTAGGATTTACATGTTCAGATGTCACCAAAACCCCAAAACGGCATGCAAAGCCCCCCTCTCCCTCCCATTTCCTAATATTCCTGTCATGATGGGTGGGGCTGTAACCAGCTCTGTTTGTGCCACCCCACCCTGACCTGGAACAAATCTCAAAAAATGAAGCCGGACTCAGCCCCTCACTGCTGGTTTTGCACTGCCCAGCAGCTCTGGAGGATAACTGCCCAGCAGCATGTGAGGATGCTCCTGATCCTTTCAGCAACAGCAAACTGATGACAGAGAACTCGGTTATGCTGTGCACTGGCTGCTCCTCACAGCATTTTCTGGCCCACTTGGCACTACTCAAGGAGATAGTTCTGTTGGCCCTGTGATGGATGCATGAATCCACAGAACCCAGGTGCCTGCTGGGTTCCCTCAGGTTGCATGTACAGGCAGTCACAATTCTTGAACACTCATATGCCTATAGAATGAATGCTTGGAAGTGAATTTCTGGGTTAAAGGACATGCGTAGTTTTTGTTTACATAACATCACTGCCTTGCCCTCTGAAGAACTCACGGCCATTTTACAGTCCACCAGATAATGTGAGGTGACACCTTGCCCTGTCACTAGTGGCCCTTATCTGTCCTTTCCATCTTTGCCAGTGTGATGGAGAAAGCTATGTTCCTCATAGCTCCGCTCCCCATGAGTGTGGCTGAGTGTGTTTTTCATACAGATCTGTGGAATGTAGCACAGACAGACAGAACAATGCAGTGGAAGCCCCAGGGCAGGGGAACCCAACACTACAGGAGTGTTTCTACCTGGCAGAAGGGTTAAAAGTGCTGAGGTCCTTGTAGGGGGTAGAAGAGCTGGGAGGGGGGCGCTGCCACCCAGGGATGGGAGATGGGAATGCCTGCATGTTCCTTCGTTCCAGCTTTTGCTTCTGGGTCCCTGACACTCAGTTCCTGACAGGCTGTTTCCTCTGTGATGCTCCACAGCTAGAGTATAATGCAATTCCAGGTAGAGAGGGGCATTGCTCAAAGAAGGCATCTTGTAGAGGGATTCTACCCCAAAGCCTCCAGTGAAGAAGGCTGGGGGCCCCTCTCTGGGTCCCTTGACCTTCCTGCCCCTCCCATCATGCTCCACCAGCCAGGAGCGTACATCCTCATTAACATGGTTCAGTGGCCAGCCTGGTAATTGATCTCCCTCTGGCCCAGTGTGGACATCAGCTAATGGGGATGAATGGGGTGGGAGGCACTGTGAGGGATGATCACAGAGGCAGGCAAGGAGATGGAGATGCTGAGCTGGTTGATCTGAAAGTCTGATGTTCACAGCTGTCTCTACCCACCCTGCCCTCACCCTAGCCCTGCAACAGAACAAGCTGACAGGTAGACAGAGTGGCCCTGGAATTCAGCTGCCCCTGGTCCCAGGGACAGAGACCAGTCCTGGATGAGAGAAATTCTAGATCTGGAAAAGCATTTGGGAGGTTGTGAGCACTATGTCCTCAAGGTTAGGCAGGTGATGTCTCCAGTTACTCACTGTGGGATCATCCAGGATAGGGCAGCTATGGGGGGCAAACCTGGAACAAGGATTCATGGAAAGATTCATTTCTTTAGTCAGTTAATTGTATTTATTAGGTGCTCACTGTGAGCCAAGTACTGTGTGAGGCCTTGGTAGGCATGAGGTCGGGGAGAAGGCTCATAAAGGAAATCCAGAAGAACGTAGGTGAGGGTTGGTGCTGGGTACTATTTAAAAAGGGGTCTGAGGTACATGTGCCAAGACCCGAATGATGACCAAGGAAACATTCCAAGGAAAAGAGACAGTCCTGTGTAGTAATGGGCCAGGTACATTTGAGAAAACAGAAGGGAGCCTGCAGCTGAGATACGGCCCATGAGGAGGAGATGAGGCCAGATATTGTTTGAAATAAAGCAATGAGATTCGTGGTCAAGGCCAAAAGCCCAACTGCCGAGTCTAAGGGATCACTTCTGATGTGATGCTGGCCAATCACAAAGGCAGAAGAAGATGTCATCAGGGTCATCTGTGGCTAAGAGCTCCAGGGAAGTCCGGCTTATGGTGTAGCCATTGTGCAAAGAATGGTGAAAAGACACCCAGGGTCATTTGGGCTAGCCTCAGCCAGCTTTAGGAGTATAAAGGAGCCCCCTCTGGCCCTATGGTAGAAGTCATACACAGCACCGGCTTTCTGCCTTGTGCAGCCGCTGGCTGGCTTGTGAGCCTGACCCAGGCAACCTCCCAACAGCCAGAATGCCTATAAATGTGTGTTACAAAGGCACGGTAAAGCCTCACACTGGAGCAGGGTGCAGTCAGCCTGGCAGACAATCAGGAACATTCTAGAATTCTTTCAGGATCTCAGACATTAAACCCACGTATGCTTTTTATGGGCAATTTAAGTGATTTTCAAGGGTAATGTTGACTGTTCTCTTGATTTTTGCCATATGTACTGATTCTGCTGTTGAATATCCAAGTTGGATGCTGTTGTCATGGTTCTTGTGGGGCTAAGAGGTTGTGAGCAAGTGTTGGAAACCCAGAGGGAGGTGTCATATGAAAGGACCATAGTGATCTCACAGCATGCTGATACCCCCATATCCTTGTTTAGTTTGACCCTCACCCCATGATGCTACATACCCACTGATGTCTGGTCAGCCCCTCTTTAAAATAACTCTATTTTGTGTGCATTGGTGTAAACACGACTTATAGACAGTTGTAAGCTGCCATGTGGGTGCTGGGAATTGAATCCAGGTCCTCCGGAAGAGCAGTCAGTGCTCTTAACCCCTGAGCCATCTCTCCAGCCCCGTGATCAGCTCCTCTTTATCTCCATTCCTCCATTCCTCTCTCCGTCCCTTCTCCTCTTTCCCCTCTCCCTCCCCCCTCCCCCACTCTCTCCCTCCCTTCCCCCTTTCCTGTCTTCCTATCTATATGACAGTCTTACTATGTAGCCCAGGATAGCCCAAAGCTTGTGGTCATCTTGCTACAATTACAGGTGTGTGCCACCATGCCAAGCTTACTCTCAAAGGTCCTGGTGTTTACTATAATAGAATACCATGGAGAACTGACCTAAAGGTATGAAGCTTATTTGGCTCATGGTTTCAGAGATTTCGGAATAAAGTCTCCTAGTTCCATTGTTGCGGCCTGAGATAAAGCCCAAGTGAGGGAGGAATCTGTTCACTTAACGACATCCAGGAAGTAGAGAAAGAGAGGAAGGGTCCAGAGACAAGACATCCTCTTTGAAGGCACACTCCCAATGACCTCCTTCCTCCAATGGATTCATCCATTGATGTGGTCATCACCCTCCTGGTCCAAGCATCCAGCCAGAGATGCCTGTGGGACATTTTACAACTAGATTGTAACCATCTAATGTAAGTCAAATGTTCCTTCCTGTCCCTTCCTGACCCTCCTTTTGGCTTCTTTATACCCTCATCTAGAGAAAATGACAATCCAGTTGCCCTCTGTATTGGTGGGTTCTGCAGCCATTAGTTCAACCAGTCATTTGAAAATTATGTCTGCATTGAGCATGGGCAGATTTCCTCCTTGTCATTATTCTCTAAACAATATAGTGTAGTAACTATCTACATAGTGTTTGTTAAGTATAATAACTAATCTGGAGATGATTTAAAGCACATCTATGGATGTTGTTGTTGGAATGTGAAATGCCTCCTGCACGCTCATGTGTGCGAACACTTGGCCCCCAGCTGGTGGTGCTGAATTGAAAGACTAGGACATCTGACAGACATATATAGGCCACTGGGGTGGGCTATGAAAGTGATACATCTACTTCCTGCTCTGGCCTGAGCATTCTGCTTCCTGGTCTGCCCAGATGTACACAGTCTTGTCTCATAGTCACTCACTCCTGCAGCCATGCTTCCCACATCATTGTGGACTGATGCTTTCTGAAACGATGGGCCAGAATACATCTTTTCTACCCTTTAATCACAGCACTTGGGAAGTAGAGGCAGCTGGATCCGGAGTATGAGTCTAGAGCTGGCTGAATGGGGAGGGCGAGGCCAGCCTAAGCCCCAGGAAACCCCGTTTCCAAAGATGAAAATAGAACAGCAAAAGCCCTTCACCTCTTCAAGGTACATTTTTTTTTTTAAAGTAATGGGAAAAGTCATTAAATGGAGGTTCTGGACCAACCCCCTAAAGGCACTCAGGGATAAGTCTATGGCTTTTAGATTATAGATCTTAGCAGATTTTGGTCTAGGAAAAGTATTTATTAAATTTCATCAAGTTATGATTTTTAGAGATCATAATTTCTCAGTAAGCAAAAGTAAAAAAGAATGCTTTTAACTTGATGAAAGCCATCTAGAAACGTGTGGAAGAGAAATCTGGTCAAAGGCAACTAATGGACATCTAGAACAAGATTTTATTGGTTTATTTTTTTGGAGATGGTGTCTCACTGTGTAGCTCTGGATGTCTTGGAACTCACTAGGTAGGTCCTCAAACTAGGAACCAGGTAGCCTCAAACTCACAGAAATCCACCTGCCTCAGTCCCCTAAGTGTTATGATTAAAGGTGTGCACCACTGCATCCATCTAACCTTTATCCTGAACACTGGACATGAGCAGAGGATGAGAATGGGGATCCTGACTCTTAGTGCTTCATTGCCAAAGCAATAACACAAGAAAATAAACAGGCATGAAGATCAGAAGGGAAGAGACAGGACAGGAACCTTCTGTCTTCTCATTTTCAACTTAACAGATACTTAAAGCTTATCAAATTAAGTAAAAACTCAGCAGTTTCCTTAAGATCAGAAGGGAATTGGTGTTGATCTCAAAGGCAGAGGAGATGCCCCAGTCAGTGATCTCTGTAGTGAGGGAAGAGATGACGGCTGGGTTCCAGACCAGGAGCACGGAGCTGGGGATAAGCCAGAAAGTGTGTTCTAGCCAGGGGAGCTGCAGTAATTAGAGACTTCAATTCAGGAGACTTTTAACTCCTTTTCTGAGTTATATGAAGTCAGAATATTTTCCTGTTTTCTACAGGCCTCAAAAATAGAGTTAGTTTTCTATGTCTCTTCCATTTTCTTTCAGGTTTGGGTTCTTAGGACATCTGTGATATGCTCAGCAAAGTAATAGTGCTCACAAATCACTGCGTGTCAGGCAGCATCTGCTATTTCTGCCTGGTCCCCACCTCTTCCTCATTGTCTGGGTATTCCTTTGTGGAGAGCTCACCAGTGTTCTCTCAGGGGAAGGTGCACAGAAGCCAGCCTTGCAGCAGTGTGTTCGCTTCCTGGCCAGGGACAATAGGCAAATGGCAATTTTTTCTCAAAAAGGGTCTTTGCACAAAAAGGGTCTTTGCAAAGAAACATATACTTCTCCTTGAAGCTCCAAATCTTCCCATGATTGCCTTTCTGCCCATGGTCCTCTGCATGAATAACATACAAGATCAGTAAAACATGGCCAACCACGGCTACCACATTCAAGCCCTTAGATCTAGCCATGTATGATGGCAGAGCTGTTTCTTTTTCCTCCCTCCTTCCCTTCTTCCCTTCCTTCTTCCCCTTTTATGTTTTGTTTTCTGCCCACTTGCAGTAAAAAGTCTTGAGTAAGGCCAAGAGGATGCCCAAAGGGTAAAGGAGTTTGCAACCAAGCCTGAAGATCAGACTTTGATTCCCAGAACCACATGTTAGAAGGAAAGAACCAACCCTCGAAAGTTGTCCTTCACCTTCTGTCTACACAGTGTAGAAACCGTTCCCCACCCAATAAATAATTCATAAATGCAACAAATAAAAAGGAGTCTCCATTGATGGAAGAGGAAAATGGGAAACTGAGGGCTGGCTTGGTCCTGTCCTCTCATATGGAGACAGGTACAAACAGCTTCTGAGTGGACTCTAAGCTGGCAATGTCTGCCTCTTCCTCTGTACCAGATGGTTCTTGTAAAGTCAGCTTGAGACACAACTTACACACGGCAAAATGCACCCATTTTTAGTATGTATTTCAATGCATTTTATAAATGCATGTTTCTCTCTGTTAGCTACCACCACAATAGGATGGAAAAGCTTCCATCAGCCAGGATAGAGAAGCTCACAACACCCAGAAGGTGCCCTGTGGTACCTCAGCAGAATCTCTGCTCTCCCTCACTTGCCACATCCCATCTGTCACCCTGGGTTGTTTTTTTTTTTTCTTTAGAATTTAATATACAATTGAATCTCTATATCTGCCAGTTTCTCAACCTCAGATTCAGCCAACTTCTCATCAAAAAACATTTAAAAATTACACCTATCTTGAACATGTACACACGTTTTTCATTGGCATTATTCTTTGAAAGATCCAACTATTTACATAACATGTACATTGTATTGTGGATTATGAGTCATTGAGCAGTGGCTGTAGCACAGGGGAGGATGTGAGTCAGTTCTATGCAAATCCAGACTACTGCATAGGATGCTAGAACATCCTCCAGTGAGGTGTCTGTTGTGGGGCAGGAGTGCTGGAACCAATCGGCCTTGGTGGTGGAGAGTCAACCTCAGAAGTTTGGGGGTTCCACATTTTCAATTTTGCCTACCAGCAACAAGGCATTTGTAACTCCAGATCAGTGTTTGCTGTGCTTCTGTGGACATTAGTGGATGACAAAGTCATCTGCCCTCATGCTCATGTTTCCAGCTGTGGTTGAGCCACACAGTGTTCCACCTCTAAACAACTCTGAGGTCTGGAGAGATGGCTCAGTGGTTAGCTCTTGCAGAGGACCTGGGTTCAGTTCCCCACACTCACATCAGATGCGTTACAACTTCTGTAACTCTAACTCAGAGGAGGATGCCCTCTGGCCTCCCGAGACACCTTACCTGCTCGAGAACACACAAACTCATGAAAGCAGACCCAGACACATAAATTAACCTTTAAACGTCGAAGAGCAACTTTTAAGTGAATGGTGATTTTATAATGAGACATATGGACAGTTAAATGACCTACAGCAGCGCTCATGCCTAACAAGGGGCTCTCACAATTCACTTCGAGCTCCCTTTGCAGCCATTTGGTGCTCTTTCTTTGTTTTAAGCAATCCAAAATGTAACTCACTCTCTCTCTCTCTCTCTCTCTCTCTCTCTCTCTCTCTCACACACACACACACACACACACACACACACACACAAGAAAGTATTGTACCTTTCAATAAAAAGCACACATCACTAAATTACATACTGGTAAACTGACAAAAGTGTAAGCAGAGGCCTGCAGGAGCCTACCCCACCCATTTTCGGTAGTAATGAATTCCTTGCGCCTGCAATTTTTGTTTTCAGAACTTCAAAGGCCATTGTCACAAAAAGTGGGACATGACTATTCACAAATTCACCACTCTTTGAGCTTCTGTGTTCTCATGATGCCTTGGAGGTTGGCTCATGCTCCTGGGAGCCCCAGTGCTGTTTTCTTTTTATTGGTAGTAATGGTCCTGCGGCTGCACCACTGCTTACTCATTTACCATTGATGCTACATTTGGGTTGTTTGAGCAATTACAAAAAGCTGCTATTAACTTTTGTGTACAAATCATTATGTGGACATATGTTTTCACTTCTAGTCTGTGTGTTTTCATATGAGTAAATACAGTATTTGTTTATCCTTATATCCTAGTGAAGTAGCCTGATGTGATGTACAAGATGGAGCGCAGAGCTGCAGGAGGCATGTAGGATGTCATAGGGCTCACCACTGTCAGCGGTGGCACCTGAGTGTCCTTGTTCCATCTGCTCCATAGTGACACAAAAAGGCCTTGGTTGTACCGGTGTGCGTTTGCTGGTACTATGGTTTGAATGTGTTAAAAGTTTGTGTGTTGGGAGTTTGGCTGCCAGTGCCATGGTGTTGAGAAACGGCTCCTTTGAGAGATGACTGGGACATGGTGACTGCCCTTCTGAATGGATTAGCCCATCAGAGACTGATGTGGTACTGTGGAGTGGCTGTTTTAATCAAAGTGAACTCTGTCCCGCTGTGTGACACCTCCAACTACATTATGTTGGAACAAGGCTCTTGCCAGATGCCTGAGCTGTTCTCCAGCACCTTTGGCTCTCAGAGCTGTGAACTAAACCTTCTTTATAAATCCCCTGGTCTACAGGGTTCTCTTATGGATAGGACAACTGTCTTTAAGTTCCCCAGATGGAGAATGTGCCATTCCAGTTCCTCTAAGAACCGTTCAGCTGTCCAGATCTGTGATCCCAGGCCTGCTGTATGCCTGAGCAGGAGTGGCAGATTTGTACCCACAGCCTCTGGAAGCCGGATCTCATTCCCAATTCATCTCCCTGCCAGGGGTCAGTATGAGTGTTCGTCTTACTTTGGGGCCCCTCCTCCATCACACACGGGGGTGGGACTGTCCCTCAAGGCTTCCCAAGGCCCTTTAAAGGACCACATGCCAATTCTGCTAACTGACACATCTCTACTGGGGGGCCTTGAGTTCTGGGCTCACAGAGAGTGAGAAATGGCTGGAGCAGGCTCGGAACAGCCTGTCCCCTCTGCCCGCTGTCTTCCCAGGCCTACAGTCCCAGCAGGCCCTCAGACATTCTGTCAATAAATCTGGAAGTCTCTGTGACTTAGCTAATTCTCCCAGCACATCCAAAAGTTTCTGTGGCTTATAGTCAGCCACCTTGTATGTGGTACTTTACATTTCCTCCCTCATGGACTGCAGTCCTTAGTGACCGCTTGTCCCAGGGAAATTCCTCTGACCTCTGCTTCTTGAACATTTCTTGGCCTCAAGAAGCTCTAAACTGGGAGCCTGGTACCCATGCTCAAGATGAGCCTCAGGTATGAGGAGTCAGGGTCAGCTGATTGGCCATTAGCTCTCAGGGACTCACTTTATTCACCTCTAAAATGGGAGCCGCTACCACTGTCTCAGTGGCCGCTGCTTATCCCAGTGCTGGAGAGAAGAGGGATTTGTTACAGATGTGAAGAAGAGAGACTGTGAGTTTCCCGGTTCAGCAGGTGACACAGAAAGTCCCCAGTGCCTTGGGGTCAGCTTGCGTATTGTCCATACCCTGGCCAGTCTCTGGCCAGGAACTTGGCCACCTTAATTAAGCAAAGTACCTGAAAGAAGGCTGTAAAAGTTAGGCCAGAATGGGGAATCTGAGACTTGCCTTTAGACCCATTCTAAGTTAATTGTTAAGCAGAAAACACACTAACTCCCCCAGACCTGCGGAACACTGTGGCTCACTCAGCCTTGGGTGCTGCCCTCAGAAGCATTCATTAGCATCATTGGGCAAATCATTAACACAAGTCTATTTAAAATAAAGTGCTGAACATCATCACGCTGAACGTGAGAAACAGCTCGGTTGTCTGGATAGGCTCTTCCAACCATCGTAAAACTGAAAAATTCTAAGCTTAACCATGGGGATAAAGGACCATCTGCTATGACAAGTTAAAAGACGGTGTCTATAGAGTGTTGCCACCAGAATGAGACATTCCACTGCAGACTGAGAGTAAAAAGAGTTCAGCCTGGCCTCCCTGGCCAGGGTTAGTACCATCAAGGCATAGGGTGAGGCTGCAGGTTTGGCATCAAGCCAGGGTGGCCTGAGGTAGGAAAGAGGCCCTGAGGTGTTACTTCCTGATGAGGTGGGGGGAGAGAATAGAAGACAGCATCCACATGTGCCCCCTCATTGGTTGAGATGGGGTATCAGGCAAGCTCATAGGAGACACCTGAGATAGGTAGGAAGCTGCATCATAGCCTCTGAGGCAGAAGCAGTAAAGGCCTGGGTATGCCAGGCTTAGAGGGGAGGTGGTCTTGATCCCACCAGGACCTACTGAGGACAGCTCTTCCTTTGACCCAGTGTCTGTGGGCAGGAGGCTGCATGCCTGTTCTCAAAATGTACATGGAATGAATAAAACAGCACAGGCCCTGTGAGGCACCAGAGTGTCAGGAATCTGGAGTTGAGTAGTTCACACAGAAGTAAACACAAGACTGTGCCCTGTCATGGACAGGGGCTTGTGCACTGCTCAGGTAGGGTGATGGGCTCAGACAGGCAGATAGCCAGGGGCTTTCTGAGGAGGCCATGGGGAAGGCAAAGGCCCTAAGTGACAGGCTGTGACACAGAGAAGCACAGTCTCTCTTGACTCTGGCTTTTGATTCTATCTCCCTGTGGACCTTGGAGGGTGCTGGGGGTTGAGCAAACGTGTGTAACAGGCCAGTGCTGTCGCGTTTCGGGGCGGGAAAGGGAGGGAAGGATGGGTGTATGTGAGGAGGGGAGTCCTTGAAGGGGCAGGTCAGACTGGAGGGATGGGGCGGAGCCCACGCTGGCCTCTGCGAGGACACCCCAAGGTTACCTTGGCCTGTGGCTCGCCACCAGAGCCCTAGCAGTGTTGACGAGAGGGAAAGGCAGCCTCTCCGAGTTTTATTATCATTCAAATGAGGATGTGGAGAGGTATTTCATTTGATTGGTAGAATAATAGGGGCCATTTATCCACCTTCTCTCAACCTTTCATATCTGTTTCACTATTTTATGGCATCACATACATCATAGTAAAGGCAAAAATGTATTTTTTTCCCTTGACTTGGGGGCTGGGGAGGGGTGAGGCTGGGATGGGAAGGAAGCTCTGGCAGTGGCTGGCAGGAGCTGAAGGAAATGAAATCGAAAGAGACTATTGCTCCTGACAGACAGCTACATCGGGAAGGGAATAAGAAAGTCCCTAGTGCGGCGAGCCTTGAGCAGCTTTAAATGGAAGGCCTAACAACCTTCACTCGGGCTCCACAGAGAGGCCGAGGACAGAGGGAGGCTGGAGGGCGGTGCAGGGCAGCCAGCCGGGTCCTGGAGAGGGACAGCAGCTGGAATTCTCCATCTTTTGTTTGATTGTGATGAATTACACACATCATACAAGGATTCATTCTCCTTCTGAGAAAGTTAGAACATTACAGGTGAAACGGCCGGTGCCTATTTGCCCTCGTCCCAGCCCCTCTCCCCAACCCTGGGGCAACTACCTTTTCCTCTCGATGTTGTAATTACACAAACAGTTTAAGGCGGCAATTCTGTTTGTGTGGGCATTTCCTGTTTCTTCTTCTGTGCCATCCAGCCTGTTTCCACGGAGTTTCCAAGGTCTTCGTAGGTGCATGGGGATCCAGGCTGTTCCCAGACAGTCATGCGGGGTTCCTGTCTGTGGACAGCCAGTCCCCTCAGTACACACTTGGGTGGTTTCCAATCACAACTACAGACGTGGTTCAAGGAACATCCTTTGTCTTCCTTGTCCTGGTCCAAGCACAGGGTTTTCTCCAGAGGGGCAAGTAGTAGATGTGCTGACTCTTTGGGGTGTGTGTGAGTGTGTGTGTGTGAAAGAGAGAGTGTATGTCTGTGTGTGCTTGTGTGAGTGTGCCTGTGTGAGTGTGTCTGTGTATGTGTGAGTATATGTCTGTCTTTGTGTCTGTGAGTCTGTCTGTGCGTATCTGTGCGAGTGTGTGTCTGTGTGAGTGAGTATGTGTTCTACTTGCTGCCACTGACCAAAGAATCTCCCACTGGAAAGTGGAAGCAGTTCTGGAGTTATCAGTCTGGAGCCTTGTGAGCAGATGGGTGGCCAAAAGGAAGCTCCCAAGCACTGTCAGAACCTGAGGCCTTGAGAACTCCTCAGGAGGGGCAAGCCTTTTCCATTCACCTGGGTTGGCTTTGTCTCTGATGGACTCTGGCTGTTCCAGCAGTTTCCAGCCACCTCTTGATATAACCTTAGGTCTTAGTCCCTCCTGAAAAATCTCTGAACAGCCAAGGTGTGCCCTATTGATCTTCAGCTATGAGTCAGCATATTTCTTCTGAGAAAAGACAGTTATGGGGGCTTTGGTCACTGGAACTGAAAAATGGTTGACTGATGCTGCTGCTACTCCTGAGGTGCCTGCCAGGGGTGTGGGACCTGCCAGCACTTCCTCTGAGGTGAGGGCCATGGGAGGGACTCCTGCTATGACAGCCTGGATGCTTTCCGCAGTTCATTCTCTAGGGGTCTGTCTTTCCATTCTGTGCTCACACATCCCTCAGGGATGCCTTCAGGGACCTGCCTGAAGGTGACCCCCACTTCTGCGGCCCCTTCCTTCAGTCTAGGGCTGGGTCACACTCTGGCTCTACCCTACCACAGTGGCTAGTCCTTGCTTCCCCCTCCCCCTAGCAACTTGAACTGAGGTTTGAGGTACAGACTGAATGGAGGAGCAGAGAAAGCAACACCATCACGTCCAAAGCCCAGATCCCATCATGATGGCAGGCTTGGGTGTGAATGGGTCATTTCTAAACTTGCCACAGAGACTTAAAGAACAGGGTTAAAACTCTGAGAGGAATGAGAAAACATGTCAGTGACAGATCGCTCTAGGTGGAGCCCCTCAAGTTACAGGGACACTGTGAGGGTCCCTGTGCACTTTCGGTCTAATCTCCAGAGTTGGGCTTGGGGAGGGTACAGCCCTCATGTGTAGCTGATGGGAAGGAATCTCCCTTCAGGGGTGGAGGGAGGCTTCCATGTGCCCTGATCCTGTGTTGTACTGTGACAGTTGGTGATGGCAGGGGGGCAGTCTGGTGAACTCCTCACACCCTTGCGCCCTGGGGAGAGCGGCCCAGTTATAGGGTAGGGGAGCTTCAGGGGTCTCTAAATTGTTGCTGAAGTGAGGCCACAGCTAAACTGGCCTGGCCCTTATAGAATCCAGCTGGGCTCAAAGATACCTCATCACCTGCCAATGCAGGAAGGAGATAGAAGGCATCCGGGAGCCAGCTGTCCTAATACATGTTTTTGGAGAGCCAGTGGGAACCAATCCTGACTAATTACCCATCTGCCACTTCACCTATATTCTCCGGGGACCCAGAGGCCAAGAGATGGGATAAAGAACATGAATTCCGGTAACGTACTTTCTGCTGCAGGCAGACAGCAAGGAGTTAAAACACAGAAGCATAAAGGGTGGGAAGGCACGGTTGCTGCAGGTTCCGACTTGGGGATTATCAAGGATCCCCCTACCCCCAGCACTGTGTTGGACAGGCCCTCCGTGTGCTCCAGCCTCAGGGTCCTTCTCTCTGGTAGCATACCTGTTGAGGGCTTGATGAAAGAGGAAGTGAGGTCATTGGTGAGCAGTGTCACGCTCTCTGTGCCCTGGGCATTCCCTCCCTGCTGAGTGGCAGAGACAGAAAAGACATGGAAAGGAAAGCATTGAGAGCCAGGTGACCCAATGGTCACAAGTAGCCCTAGGAAGGCTGGAATCTAAGCTAGCTCTGCATGTTGTCAGGGCAGAGGGGAGTCTAGGAAGGGAGGCATAAGACATACAGCAGTGAGGAAATCTGCTCTGGGTGTTCAGGTCAAATACCTGGGCCTTTGATCCTCACATCGGACAAGGTGGGATCCGCCCACTCATCTGGGAAATGTGAAGAGCCAGCTCTGTCTCCCAGACTCCCTGAGATGAACCTTTCAGGAAGAGATCTGTGAGAGGAAGTGCCTCTTGGGCAGGTTGTATGCAGTGGGGGTGTCCCCTAAAGGAGACAGTAGAACCCTTGGCTGGTCTTCTCTTTGCTTCGTAGCTCACAATCTGAGACTACAGACCCCTGTCCAGATGAGTTCATCATGCAAGAACCCCAGGGTTAGGGCTGTCCTGTCTTGAGCTAGAACTTCCAGAACTGGGAACTACATAAGCCTTTGTGTACACATTGCTTCAGGACCTTTCTTATAGTGACACTGATAGACCCCAGACTCAGGGTACTATCCTCGGGAAGGGGGGCCCCCAAGAACCCAGACTCCAGGTCGTTGATGTAAAAAAGCATGAGGTGGGGCTGGAGAGATGGCTCAGCGGTTAAGAGCACTGTCTGCGCTTCCAGAGGACCCGGGTTCGATTCCCAGCACCCACATGGCAGCTAACAACTGTCTGTTGTTCCAGTTCCAGGCAAACACCAAGGCAAATAAATAAATAAATAAATAAATAAATAAAGTTTTTTTTTAAAAAAAAAAAGCATGAGGTTTATTACGTCTGCAGATGGGCTACCTCCCTGTCTCGGGAAGCAAGGGAGTAGCAAGGGAGGGGCAATCCCATATCTCTTTTAAAGGCTAAGACCATAAAATCACCATAGCAACTGGGGCAACACATGATTGGTCACTTTAAAGGTCATACTTCAAAGTCATAAGGTTGCTCACAGTAGTCATGGGGTTGCCTCAAGACCAGCTGGTTAGGGGGCTTTTACAACCGGGTGTTGGTCACCCTATTCTGCTTGGAACTTCTGGTATTTTAATCACAGGTTCAACCAGACCATTATGTCCTATCTGAGTTGATTATGGCTGTCTGGGCTGGATCACTCTGTTTCCTTGGACAGACTTTTAGACTTTTAGTTCCTTGTTCTCATGGGGGGTGCTCTGCCGAATACCTGAACTGAATACCTGGATCAAGCCTTAGAACCCAGGGTCCTTCAACACTAAACTCACTACGTACGTGAGAGGGCTCAGCCAACAATTTATTCTCTGACTTGTGCTGGGTTCACTGGCCGGGAGAACTCGCTGGCTCTGCACTGGGATGGCTGTGCAGTGAGCAAGAATCTCTGGGTTTCCTCCTGGTCCAGCTTGCCCTTTGCACCCACACCTCCCTGCTCTAGATGCGTTCCTCTCTGAGCTTCACCTTCATCTTGTCTACACTCGAGACAGACAGCCCGGGGGTCACTCACGGAGGGTGTGTCTGGCACTTTCCAAAGCATCTCAAAGGGCTCCTGGGCAGCGGGACTTTTTCTCCATTTTCTCTAAGGTCTTTCCCA
Organism: Sigmodon hispidus; assembly: GCA_004025045.1. NCBI lineage: Eukaryota > Metazoa > Chordata > Mammalia > Rodentia > Cricetidae > Sigmodon > Sigmodon hispidus. Next base: position 43,187 of record PVIH01016861.1, read on the forward strand.
GGGCCTCACACATGCTAAGCAAGTGCTCACTCACTGAGCAACATCCCCAGACCTTTTCCCACTTTTTGAGATGAGATCTTGCCTAAACTGACCCTGAACTTGCTTTGAAACTCAAGCAGGTCTAAAACTGTCAAAATCCTTAGCTTCCAGGATGGCTGGGATTATAGGTCTGTTCCTTCAACTCTGGTTCTTGCTTATTCTCTCTCTCCCTCCCTCCCTCCCTCCCTCCCTCTGTCTCTCTCTCCCTCTCTCTCTCTCTCTCTCACACACACACACACACATGCGTGTGTGTGTGTGTGTGTGTGTGTGTGTGCCAGTGCTCATGAAGAACGCCTCTGCTAGCCCTGCAACTACCAGTGCTCCATCACTACACTTAGTCTTTTAAATTAATTAATTAATTAAAACCTTTTATTAGATGTATTTGTTTTATGTGTATTGCAGCACGTGCATGCCTGGTGGCTACGAAGTCAGAGGAGGTTGTCAGGTTCTCTAGAATGCACTTTTAGATAGTTTAGATAGTGAGCTGCCAAGGGGTGCTGGGAGCCAGTGCTCTTACCCACTGAACCGCCTCTCCAGCCCCCATGGATAGTTATTTGGGGAAGGGCTGGGGGTTGAGCTCAGATCCTCACGCTTAGAAACAGAGTTCTTTCCCCAGTTCCACTTGGCGGCTTTTCTTACCACCTTCTGAAACAACCTTTAGACATCCCTGTCAACGGTCTCCTCCCTCCTCCCCCCCCCCCCCCCCCCCCCCCCCCCCCCCCCCCCCCCCCCCCCCCCCCCCCCCCCCCCCCCCCCCCCCCCCCCCCCCCCCCCCCCCCCCCCCCCCCC
>PVIH01016862.1:0-27735 GCA_004025045.1 Sigmodon hispidus
TTTTTTTTTTTTTCCTCTGCAACTCCCCATCCCCTCCCTGGGCAGGGAGCATACAGTCCTATGGTCCCACTGACCCATTAATGCTTAGGTCAGTCTCCACCTCTGGCCAAATCCAGTTCTTTCCCCTCTCCTTCAAGAGTGAGTCAGGTGTTCCTCTAGGTGGCGTGGGACAGTGTTCTTTAGACAGTGTTCTTTAGGTTACAAAAGACTGAAAGCTGAAATGAAATCTCCTTATTTTTGGATGAAATGCAGGGGAAATAACTTCACAGATCTTTCGTACTTGAATCAGACTTCTCAGTTGGAAAAACAAGAGCAGCGCAAACAACCACACACCCTCGCTGCTTTATTTGCATTGTGGTTCTGTGTTCCATTTCAGAATCAGAAGGGACATGTTTCACAGGATGGAAATCAAAACACTCTGGGTTGAAGGGAAACAATGATCATGATTCAACTCCTACTTTTCATGTAAAAGTTAGACCATATGATAATGTAGTTGTGCTGCATATTCAGTTTTGATGTGTAACCTTTGAAATAAATTGGAATATTCTCTCCTTCTATGCTTGGCACGCACTGAGTGATCATAAACAATAATCGCCTAAAGGTCATATCACTCCATAAGCTAGCTCATGATATGAAGGAGGAAGGGTGATTCAATGATATGATTTTCCCTTCTCAGAGGCATGTAAATTATTTTCTTTGAATCACCAAATAATACCAATTTCTTTATTCCATATATACTCCACAGATTTCTACATGTGTATTGTTTTTCTATTTTTCTTACATTTTACTTAAACTGGCTGATGGGAAGTGGGTGAAGCTTTTTTGATTCATGGGATTTAAGTTATCCAGCTAAAGATGACTCGGCTATTCAAAGCAAATGATTTTGCTTAGAGCTCCTCTCTCTCCAAATTAATTTATATGAATAGACACAGTTAAAAGAAGTAGGCAGACTTATTCCGCATGTTTTCTTGTATGGCAGTTGTTCACTTACAAAATATATTTTGGGAACCTTTTAACAAATCCCAAGAGAACATGACACTGACTTTCTGGTGAAACTTTAGCTCCTTATAGAGAAGCAAGAACTGGTTGTTTGTAAAATTTGAGCACCAAACCTGTTCATTTTGTTTTCTCTATTTCAAAGAAAACAGACCAAGCAATGCTACTGTGCTTACAGATATGGTTCTATAAGTCAGTTCCATGTGCTGATAATTAACACATGCTCCTCTACCCTCCAAGGTCAGTAACACAGGCCAGGACGCTCTTGACACAGAGTTATTGGGGTAAGATCTGTGCCATGTGGACAATTGTAGTACAGCCTAAAAAATGTGTGGAAGGGACAGTCAGGACAGCAGTCCACTTAAATGGTGGGGAAGATATGCCTGTACTGCTAACCGGAAGCCCACACATTTCATACTTCTGCACATTTTAGTTAAAGAACGATTGGGGTATTTTCAAGATGAAACCAGTAATATGAAAATGCTTGTCATCTTTTATCTCCCATATTTTTCTAAAGAAAATGATTTCAAACGATTCAAAAGCTTTGTGATCATCTTTTATGACTGTATATCGGATTCTGTTTTTTTATTATTCAAATCCTCATAATTGAAGGTTGTTGCTTCGGGGTTGTAAAGCTAGTGAAATAATTCTGGCTACTTTTTTCTATTCTAGTAGATCTACCTTAGAATATTAATTAAATTTCTAAAAATGAGAATAAGGTTATTGGTTCCCTGTTAGGATTATTGTGAGAAGGTTTTCTGGACGTTGTGTCATTAAAATAGAGCCATGAACCAAGAGGTGACATCAAATGGGTAAAATCAGTGGTTTATGGGAAGAAATAGTGAAATGAGAACTTTTCCTGTTACACCTTTTATCATACATTCTTCTATTATATCATCATCATCATTCTTATTGATTGATAGTGATTAAATCCAGGATCTTTCACATGTTAAATAAGTACTGTACCACTGATTCCTATCCCCAGCTCATGACATTATCCTCATGATGGAAAAATGATTTTCCAGAGGACTTTAGATACTTAGATAATGTTTCTGTACTTCATACTTTCATTAAATTAAATTTGTAATCTTACTATGGAGGAAACACTAATATTAGAACACAGAGGGCTGAAAGTAAAAAAAGCAATAGTAGGCTTAGATAATTCTGGCAAGTGTTGTAGAATGCCGTCTTTCATTGTTTCGTCCATTAACCTGTTAGTCAGTGAAGAGATAGAACATGAATTTTACTGGTGTCTAGCTGGACATGACTTGGGAGGCATGTGAGCAGCCATTGCTTCTTGTTGGAGCTGTTTCCCAGTGGACTGCTTTCTTGGCTAATAGAGACTGGAGACAGTCAGAATCCTTCCTTTACACTCGTGGAATTAAAGGGGCAGTTATATCTCCTATGGACATTTTTTAAAGAATATAATGTAAGTAGATAGGAAATGCTATATGAAAAGCCAAGATAATTCACTTTAAAATTAAAGATGTATAAACACAGGTATATATATTTTGAACATATTGTTGTATTAATGTTACATGCAGTGGAGTAAGTTAAAATTCAGAACTGAATACATCTTAGAGGCTGAGAATACAATTTTCAGCAAATCTGCTTATTTATTTATTTTTTCTTTTCTTTCCTTCTTCATTAAGCCACTTTTCTTGTCTAGCACCTATAGAAATGCATCCAGAAAATGTGACTGGAGTTTATGAATCTTGAAAGAATTTGCATTTATTTTTGTCAAGAGGCTAACTGAAAGCAGGGAGCTTTCTGTGAAATATTCTAATTAATCCAACTCACCATATTTTGTATTCTGAAAATCCCATCAACTCAAATTCAGCTCTTATTTTAAGAAAAGGGAAAAGAGCAGAGGAATCCCTGAGGAGGAAGAAGGAAGAAATTCATAGATAAGGAAATGAAACAAAAGGGGGAAAGCAAATGGGCAAATTCTGCATAAACATCTCCTTCTCCTGTAGACCTTCTAGGGACCCTTGACCTCTGCCTTAGGAGAGCAGATCCTGCTGTCAGAGTATAATTTACTCATGTCAGTAACCTAGAAACTTTTGCCAACATGTCTTCAGCTCAGCCAACTTGTGAGCCAGTGTCCGCAACCCCATCCATCCCCATGGCTGCTTCCTACCTCCTGACTGCTCACTGTGAGTTTGTAAAGGATATTGCTTGGTGCTCGGATCAAACAAACAAGCAAACAAAAAAGAGGCTGATTTGCAAAGGCTCTCCACTTGAGAATGTGTTGGGCAGTCTCTTCCCAGATGTCAGTGTCCAGATTAATACTGTAGACATTGATTTGAGCTAGCATGAAGCCGGAACAGCAGTGTGACTGCTTGAGGGAATCAGATCAGAAACAAAGACCCACTGGCACTTATTTGCACTGTATTTAAAAACAAATATGATACTGTTTGCTGAATAGCTTATCATCATTCCAAAGACATGTTCCATACCATGTCCAGATGTCTTCAGCCCCGTATAGTACACTCTTCCAGCCATTAAAAATGTATTTTTCTTTGCATGTACATGTATGTTTAGTGTGTATATACACATGTGATCATGAGTACAGATGTCAGAAGTGTATGCTGGATATCTCACACCTTTGTTCTTTCCTTATTATTTACTAGGCAGTGATTTTGCTTAATCCATAACTAACCTATGCTAGCTAGTCTAGCTAGCAAGCTTGCCCTAGAATGCATAATAGCTTGTTTCTACTTTCCAAACCCTTCAGTGACAGTCTGTTTGCCACACCTACTTGACTTTTATGTAGGTGTGAGAGATTTGAATTCTATTTTCATGTTTGCCAGGCAAGTGCTTTCATTGCTGAGTCATCTCTCTGAACCCCAGTCTCATTTTATGTATTCTTGAAGTACTATACTTTCTGGGGAGGTTTCTTACAATTTTACATTTACATTGGACAGATAACTTTGAAATAGGAAGCAACTTCCCACTTCCATCACAGAAAAAGTCAGTTTACCATATGAGTAATATTTCTAGATGTTGCAAAGGATAGGCAGGACACAGTGCATGTGGATGTTTTCCTTTGTCCATTTAAAATATTAAAATGTTCATCATTTAAAAATTAAGCTTGCCTATAACTAGAAATGTAAAATAATGCATTCTTAAAAAGAAACTCAAAATGTTCTCATGTGTAATTTATTTTAAGTTACATGACAAACTATTTAAAATTTTATGCAGGTCAATTGAAGGAATAATTCAGTTGCCTTTAAATTGTCTTTGGGAATTTTTTTAACTGATGTAACTATACAGTCTGGAGAGAAAACTAAAAGAATGACTATGTCTCAGCTTAATCTAAATGATAGTATTTGAACAGCATCAATTTGTGAATCAGAATCAATATCCTTCCCAGAAGTGAGCTTTCAAACACCTTAAAGTTCATCAAAGACAATTATTGCTAGGTATTTCTACAAATAAAATGCGCTTTTAAAAATTCTTTACAATTAAGGACATTAGAATTAAACTTTTCTAGCTTGTTAATAATTGTGCTACATCCAGATTATAGCCATTTCTAACTAAAGTAGCAAACCTGTTAGCCTAGAATGAGAATGAGGCTCTCAAACAAGATGTTTGTGTTGTTAGAACAGGATATAGATCGGTCTTATTTTTTTTTCTTTAATCTGTCTAAATCAATTAGACATTTGAATTGTGGTTTTGCATTTCCAGGAAGCTTCATTGCTTTCTATTATCCTCATGACAAAAATAAACAATTCCTTTTGAAATCATAAAGAAAAATGCCTCCTATTGAGTTGATGTTTTATGCTGTTATATGGAAGAACATATGTGTAATAAAAATGAGAACTCATGGATCAAATAATGATGCTGGAGTCACTTCCATAAACAATAGAGAACATTTTGGATGAGCTCCAAATATCATCGCTATTGTTTAATTTCAGCCCCTGTTATGCATCTGCCCAGCTAGTGTCAAAGATAATAATCTCACCAGATAGATGTAAAATGCACAACTAAAATTACACAGCTCTATTATTCTGTTTACATAGAGTGCTAAGCCTTTCTTTTCCAGCTGACTGACCCAATAGAGCATTTCATACATTGAACTTGCTTGCAAATTCAGTAGGCTTTTGCCTATTTCTTTGTGAATATTAGATCTTTTTTCTCCCAACAAAGGCTTAAAATAACTTAGAAAACGCATTTTGGTATGTTGGATTTCTAGTGAATTTGTCCTGTACATCTTGCTCTATGTCTTCACATACAATTGTGGGTTTCTAAAAGGAAGAAATATGTTACCGGGAGTCACAAAAATCCCAGTTAAAAGACATGGGCAGGATTTTAGTACCGAATCACTCATTCTGAGAAAAAGGGGAAGACAGAGACAAGTATGTATTGCAGCTTTCTTCACTAAAATGCTTGCTGTCACACAGCACATGATAGACTCTTCAATTACTAGGAGGTTTTAAAAAGTTAGCCATTCCATTCCAGGAGCAAGATTTAACATGAAATCATTTAGAGGCAATCTTAATGTGAGATTGTGGTAAGAAGTAGAAGAAAGGGAGGGGGGGAGAGGGAGAGAGAGAGAGAGAAAGAAAAAGACAAGGAGGGAAGGAAGGAAAATCAAAGAAGGATAGAAACAAATAGGGACAAAGTGACACAAAGACAAGAAGAGAAAGGGAGAGGCACAGGGGAGGGATAAAGAGAGAGGAGGACAGAGAGAGAGAGAGAGACAGAAAGTGAGAGAGAGGTAGACAGAGGGAAGGAAAGTGGAGGGAGGTAGGAAGAAAGGCAGGAAAAGGGAAAACATAATTCCAAGCAGAGTGTTTTCCACTAGTTTAGTCTTAAAATGAACACTGAAATATAAACATTGCCCAATTTATGTCAAAATAAAGGTAATTGAGAAAACTATGATTTGTGGTACAAAGAAAGATTATATTCTTTTGTTAAGTTCTAGATTGATAGATGAAACTTTTGTCATTTATTTTCTTTGAATGCAAGGCACCACAGCCTAAGCAGACCTGAACAGGATCTGCCTCTCCATCAATGACAGTTAATAATTAAATCAAACATTATATTCGGCAATAGAACATATGCATCAGCTTCTTTCAAATTGCATTTCCTTCCTGTTAGGTCCATTAGCGTAAGCCAGACTGCCTTTAGAAACCCCCTTATTGCTGCTGTCTTTCAGCACAGTTCCTGAAATGGATAATGTGGTACGTATTATGGGCAATTACACAGAAATCCCCAGTGATAGGGCTTGAGAGTTACAGAGTGAAACAGCTGGAACTACAGAGCTAGAAGCTAATCAGAAAAAAAAAAAAGTTTACAAATAAAATGGAAAAAGAAAACAAAACAATTCTATAAAATTGTCCCTTTCAGAGAAACTCTCTGTACCTATGAGTATCTCTGGGACCCAAGAATAAAAGCACCTAAATCTAAACATGTTCTTCCTTCCTTCCTTCCTTCCTTCCTTCCTTCCTTCCTTCCTTCCTTCCTCCCTCCCTCCCTCCCTCCCTCTCTCCCTCCTTCCCTCCCTCTCTCCCTCCTTTCCTTACTTCCTTCTTTCCGTCAGGTCTTTCACCATCCTGAATACAGCAACATGTAACAAAATCCACCAAATCTGGGCATTGAAAACAATGATATTTTTCTTTTCAGTTTGTTAATGTGGTACTTACAATATTAAGTGCATTATGAGAAGACTGATTTTTTAAAAAAATTATTTCTATGAAAACAAATACTATGTCGGAAGTTGATTTTCTGCTCACTAAATGAGCAGAATATTTTTTATCTTGTTATTTTATGTTTGGGCTTTAGCATAGAGAACCTCTGCCTTAGAGGATTTTTTTTTTTTTTAGAAATTACATAATCTATTTTCCGAATGGATTTGGATTCTGCGGATGGAGTGTTCTGCCTAAGAAATCATTCCATGTATACCTAAGGGATAAGTTTCATTTTTAGAGGGGAAGTTATATACTCTGATTTTTTTCCCACAGTTTTAGGCAAGAAAGTAATAATGGATTTTGATAGTAAAAATGTTACTTCATTTTGTTGTAAGCAAAGTGCAGTTTTATCTTATGCCAATGAAGTGCTGTGAAATTTTTTTCAGCAAAATGACTTTATAACTTGAGAAATAATGGAACTATCTTCACAATAACTACTGGGAAATGAAACAAAAGTGGGTGCAATTTCAAACTTTAAATATAGTTATGAAACTATTTTCAGATTTGTTACTATAGCCACCCTCAGAAACCTGAAGATACTGCTGGCAAAATGTATATACAACTCTTAAGGAGCTCTTCTTCCTCTATAAAGACATGGATTACATAGTCACAGGCAGATTTATGTGGCTGCTTATGTACTTTCAGATGGCTTCAGTAGCTGATATTCATTTCAGCAACACTAAAATGCCACTGGAGGAGGAAGGTGGACATAAACCACGTCAGCCAGTTTGATGACACTCATTGTCATTGAGTCTTGCTTCTCTTTAAAGCAATGATGTTTTGTTGTTGTTAACTACCCCCACCCCCCAGTAAAAGCTTTATTATGATAGAATGAAAGAGGAAAGATGTTAACAAGACAAGATGTTCGACTCCCAGGAAGACTTTGTCATTATAAAAAGCATTGCTCATTTTCACAATAAACTCCTTGTTTGTTTTATAGTCCAACCTTTACTGGTGACTGTACAGTGTAAGTGAAGACATCCCAGATACACAAGTATTTGATAAGCATCAAACAAAGTATAGAGAACTTGTCTAGGGTTGTATCCATGTATGCGTGTATGTTTTTCACAAGGAAATGGCAACCAGAGTAGAGGGAAAAGATACCTAAAAGAATGTTAGTGCCCCAGTTTATTGAGTTCTTTATATATTTTAGAGGTCAGTCCTCTGTTACTGGTAGGGTTGGTGAAAATCTTTTCCTACTCTGTATGCTGTCCTTTTGTCTTATTGACTGTATCCTTGGCTTTACAGAAGCTTCTCAGTTTCAGGAGATCCCACTTATTGATTGTTCTTAGTGTCTGTGCCACTGGTGTTATATTTAGGAAGTGGTCACGTGTGCCAAAGCAAAGGAGGGTATTTCCCACTGTCTTTTCTATCAAGTTCAGTGTGGCTGGGTATATTTTGAGGTCTTTGATCCACTTGGATTTGAGTTTTGTGCAGGGTGATAGGCTTGGATCTCTTTGCAATTTTCTACACACTACCATTCAGCTATACCAACACCATTTGTTAAAGATACTATCTTTTACCCATTGAATATTTTGAGCCTCTTTGTCAAAGGTCAGGCAGGTGTTCATAGGTTTTGAGTTTATGGCTGGATCTTCAATTTGATTCCATTGATCCACAAGTCTGCTTTTATGCCAGTACCAAGCTGTTTTTATTACTGTAGCTCTATAGTATAACTTAATGTTGCGGATGGTGATACCTCCTGAGATTCTTTTGTTGAGCAAAACTGTTTTCACAATCTTGGCTTTCCTGTTATTCCAAATGAAATTGAGTATTGTTCTTTCAAGGTCTGTAAGAAACTGTGTTGGGATTTTGATGGGCAGTGCATTGAATTTGTAGATTGCTTTTGGTAGAATTGCCATTTTTACTATGTTGATCCTAATCCTACCTATCTAGGAATATGGGAGAGTTTTCCATTTTCTGATATCCTCTTCAGTTTCTTTCTTCAGTGATTTAAAGTTTTTATCAAATAGATATATAACTTCTTTGGTTATAGTTGCTTCAAGGTATTTAATGCTATTTGCAGCTACTATAAAAGGTGATGCTTCCCTTATTTCTTTTTCAGCCCTTTTATCTTTAGTGTATAGGAGGTCTACTGATTTCTTTGAGTTAATCTTGTATCCTCCTACATTGCTGAATGTATTTATCAGCTGTAGAAGTTCCCTGGTAGAATTGTGTGGGTCACTTAATGTATACAATCATATCATCTGCAAATAGAGATAGTTTCACTTCTTCTTTTGCAATTTCTATCCCATTAATCTCCTTTCATTCTCTTATTGCTTTAGCTAAGACTTCTAGAACTATACTGAATAGATAAGGGGAGAGAGGTCATCCTTGTTTAGTTCCTGATTTTAGTGGGAATACTTTGAGGTTTTCTCCACTATGTTTGATGTTGGTTGTTGGCTTCTTGTAAATCGTCTTTATTATATTTAGACATTTTCCCTGTATTGAAGATCTCTCCAGGACTTTTATCATAAAGGAGTGTTGAATTTTGTCAAAGATTTTTTCAGCATCTAAGGATATGATCATGTGGTTATTTTCTTTCAGTTTGTTTACATGGTGGATGACATTTACAGTTTTTTGTATGTTAAATCATTCCTGCATTTCTGGGATGAAGCCTACTTGAGCACAGTGGATATTTTTTATATGTTGTTGCATATGGTTTGCCAGAATTTTGTTGAGAACTTTAGCATCAATATTCATGAGGGAAATTAGTCTGTAATTCTCCTTCTTTGTTGTGTCTTTGAGTGGTTTGGGTATTATGGTAATTGTGGCCTCATTAAAAGAGTTTGGAAATATTCCTTCAGTTTCTGTTTTGTCAAACAGTTTGAGGAGTATTGGTAACAGTTCTTCTTTGAACTCAAGAAACTAGAGCCCAAAACCTTGAGTAACCCAATCAAAATATGGGGTACATATCTAAAAAGAGAATTTTCAGCTGAAAAATTACAAATGACTGAAAGGCACTTGAAAAAGTGCTCAACATATTTAGCCATCAGAGATATGCAAATCAAAACAACTTTGAAATACCATCCTACACTATCAGATTGGCTAAGATAAAAGACACAGATGACATCCTATGCTGGAGAGGTTGCAGAGCAAGGGAAACACTCCTCTATTGTTGGTGGGAGTGTAAGCTTGTTCAGCCACTTTGGAATGCAGTATGGTGATTTCTCAGAAAACTGAGAATCAATTGCCCTAAAGATTCAGCAATACCACTACTGGACATATACCGTAAAGATGCATATTCACACTCCAAAGGCATTAGCTCAACTATGTTCATAGCTGCATTATTTGTTATAGAAAGAACCTGGAAGCAACCTAGATGCCCCTCAACTGAAGAGTGGATTAGCAAACTGGTATATCTAAACAAGGGAGTACTACTCAACTGTAAGAAGAAAAGGTGATCTTCAAATTTGCAGGCAAATGAATGGATTTGGAGAATATCCCCCTTAGCGAGGTATCACAAACCCAGAAAGATAAGCAGAGGATGTACTCACTCATTAGTGGATTTTAAACGAAAAGGAAAGCTTGTCCAAGCTGCAAACCACAACCACTGAACAACATGGGATCTGAAACACTTTTGACTGGCACCTTGGATCCCACTCCCTCCAGAGTAAAACCTGACCCAGTGTTGATGTTAGGATGAGGAAAGCAGATCTGCCTGGAGTGGATGCTGAACTAAGCCACTTTGGGACCTTAGGACCTACTGCCCTTGCTGGGGAAGAGATAAGAGATGGGGAGAAGAGAGAGTGACTGGGAGGGGCAGGAGGGGGAAGGGAGTCAGAACAAGGGGATACATGTATAAAAAAATGACTTTATTCATAAAAAAGGAATGTTATTGCCTTGCATAATGGTAGAGAACCTAATGAGAAATATATTCATCCCCTTTCACTTTTATCTGAATTTACCCCAAAGGAAAAGAAGAATATGATTTCACTAATTTATAACACAGAATCTATCCAACTATGTCCCCCATTTTTATATTAGTAACTGTTTTGTCCTGACATGGTTTAAATAAAAATAAGTAGTAGGGCTACAAGACAACCTTTACAACACATGAACTAGTGCAGTATTCGTAGGAACACTTTGAACATCTTACCTGGCTTCATCCTTCTCACCATATCACACTATGATGTAGAGATTGTTATGTTTATTTTATATGTGAGGATCGTAAATTGGAAGGCTTAACTGACATATTAAATGGTAGAGCTAAGACTTGAAACCAGCAAACGTAGTCCAAAATCCAGGCTCTTAAATATCACAATATATTATCATTGACAGTAGATATATTTCAAACATATGTGTTGCAAAAACTGTCAAGTGTCAGGATGCAAATCTCCCAGAAAAAATGGCGTTTCATGTGTGACTAGACAAAGGGCATAGCAAATTTATATCTGGAAAGAGTAATAGAAGTTATGCAATATTATTCTGGTGACTATTATAATGCCTATAAAGTTTTCATATTTACCTTATATCTTATTCTAAGTATAAAAACAGACCCATCTGGCAATATAATGCAACATTTAGACCATTTATTTTCTACTTTAAAATATTTTGCTTTCAGGCCTGAGGAAATAGGATCAGTGAGTAAATATATTATCATTGACAATAGATGCCCTTCAAACCTGAGGACCTGAGTTTTGATTCCCAGTATCTATTCAAAAGGGGGCTACCAATAAATGTGCCTGTAACTCCAGCATTGAAGACAGAGACAGGCAGATCCCAGGAGCCAGGTATCAGTAAGCCTAGCCAAAAACCCAAACTTATGGATTAGTGATAGAGCCTGTCCTAAGGCAGGAAGATAAAGATAAATCCACCTACTGTCCCTCTCTGGCCTCTGCATAAACACACAGACATGTATACATTCCACACTTACATGCTTGCACCACACACATAACACAGACACTCTTACATACATATACATACACATAAGCATTAACACACACATACAAATATTTTGCCTCATGTCAGTGGTTACCCTGAAGAAGAATTTATATTCTTGGCTGGAATGATTCTAAAGCATTTGGAAAAATATACATTTCAGTAATTCAGTGAAACCCAGATAATTTTGAAAAGCTAATTATAATATATCCTATTATGTGTAGAAAGATAACTCTACACTGAAGTTCCTTAAAGATTAGTATGTTTTATTTCTTATAAAATTGTGAAGCTTTAAGATAAAAATATTAGAAGAAAATATAGAACAAAATATTTGTATGAGTTTGAGTAGTGTACCCCTTCTAAGGGAGCCAAGCTGATCAGAATTCATATAGAATAAGATAGACATTTTTAAACAGACTAAAACTTAAGCATATGGTGAACATAACATGAATTGGAAAGAACCTCAGATTCTAGATTAGAGAACTATTCATTATCTATATGACATTTAAAAAAAAGCCAGGATGTAATAGAAAGTTGGGTGCTTCTTAGTGAGAAATTTTTCTCTCTCTTGGTGTGTCTCAATCTCCACAAGCTTCAGCTTGGCTTCTTGTCAACTTGAACTTTCTTTCTCAGTAGTGGCTGACTTCATACTCTGAAAAATGTGCAAGTTCTACTTGTGACCACCCCTGCAGGTGTCACGGCATTTGCAGTAATAATTTCCAGTTTGTTCACCTGCAATAAACTGGATGATGTAAAAATGTTCTGGGATAATGCTCACATTCCTATTGACAGAAATTATTGGAGTGGTGGTGGCATAAAAAAATAGGCAAAGTTACTTTATCTTTGGATTTCAGGAATGATTTCCAAATTCATATGAATGAAGATTGTTATGAAAACATTTTTCTTTTCTAGTCTCCCTAAAGTAACATTCAAAAAAGAAAAAAGCAGAAAAATAGGACATCTTCTTAAAAGACAATTAAGGATGTCCAATAGACAGTGCACTGATCCATTAGTCATAACAGCCAAGAGGTTATGTATTTTTATCTGTTACATTAGTAAAAATAAATAGTGAATTATTTGTTTCGGGGAAGGATATGTGAGATCATGGAATGTCATTATACCTGGTGAACACTGGAAAGTTATGTAAATTACATATCACAGATGAGAAAATAGAGGCTCTGGAACATAACTGTCTTATATGAGGTTACACAGTTGACATAGGACAGAGGTGAACTATAAAGCCAGATATTTGGGACCTAGTTTTTATTACCATAATTAAATTCTGTTGGCTTAAAATTGTGCTGATTATTTATGGGGCCCAAATCAGGTAATTTATTACTATAGAAAGTTCTCTTTTATCCATTTTTTACAAATAAGAGTTAAGTGGAATGCCCTCAGTCTGTGATTACAGTACAAATGCTAAAATAAATTCAAAGAGCATTGACTTGCAGGCACCTGCTCTCATTTGCATACTTTTTGATGGCTAAGCATACTGATAATAATGAGGTCATTGTAGGGGCTGGAGAGATGGCTCAGCGGTTAAGAGCACTGTCTGCTCTTCCAGAGGACCCGGGTTCAATTCCCAGCACCCACATGGCAGCTAACAACTGTGTGTGGTTCCAGTTCAAGGCAAACACCAAGGCAAATAAATAAATAAATAAAAGTGTTTTTTAAAAAAAAAAAAAAAAAAAAAAAAAAAATAATGAGGTCATTGTAAATAAGGGGAGAAAGTCTCTAACCATGTAATTTTAAAACCTCACACCCAACTTTACATGCAGGAAAATAAACTTCATACAGATTAAAAAGTCAGATGAATAAATAAAAACAAAATATTCAAATTAAAAGCAAATTTCTATTTTACTTCAAAATGGTGGAGTCCAAAATAAATAAAAGTAAAGTAAAGCCTCAATATTAAAGAATCTGAAGAAGATGTGACAGTGAGGAAGAGAGAGCCAGAGCTAAAGTATTTCCTGTTGAATATTTGCATGCATTTCTTTATACACTGTATGTTATTGATATCTTGCCTCTAGTACCTAGTGTACCATTTTCTCACTGATTTGTAAGAACAGTCTATATATTAACTCCATTTATCCACTCTCAGATAGGCTACGCTCATTCTTTGCCTTTTCACTTTGTTCTTAATGTTTTGACATTACTTTGACACATCCCTTCATAAAAATATGTAAATAAGACCTCTCTCCAAGAAAACACTGTAAGAGCATAAGAAAACTACATAGAGCATAAGAAAATTAGTTCAATATAAGTGTGAGCAAAATAATCTTAAAATGAAAGATTTTCTCTGATTATATCATGGGCAATTTGCAAGGAATGATACCTGTATCTGATGAGACAGTCAATTACAGGTTAACTTTTAGGACTTGTAGGGAAAATGGAAATATGTTTAATATTTATGAAAGCCTATGAAATTGTACCAAGAACATTAAATACTTCAATAATATAAACTCCTTTTTTCAGTATGTTCAGGACTCATCATTAACTCCACTTTGCACTTAGAGTTGACACTTGATCTAGCAGTATAAGCTTAAGAATCCACAACAGAACCAAACCAACTGTGCAATTAAGCAGTTATGATAGCATATAATGATGGAACAAGTTGTTCAAAAATTCCTTAATGAAAATTAAAGATCATGAATGGCATGCAACAAAATGTACATTCACATTTGTAAATATGTTTCACAAAACCAAAAAAAATTTTGTATATATTATATATCTGTGTATATAAATATATATAATTTATATATGTAATATGTCTATTTACATACATACATGCATATTCATACAGATATTTGTGCATAAATGTATATATACATACATACACATTGACAACTAATTTAGCAAGCATATAGGTGTCAGAAATAGAAGAAGCCAAACAGGTGCATTTGTCTAACAAGCCACACTTGTCTTGGATATGTTTGCCCTTTGGACTAAACATCTGTGAACTTGAACTTGTGGTTTATATCTTTCAATGAATTGATCTGATTCATCTAAGTAATTGACTTAATAATCAGGGAGCTGTTCATAAGATCCTTTATTTTTCTACTAAATCTATGATGCCAATAATGACACCTCATTTCCAATCATTATATTGATTGTCTGAACCTTTTCTCAATTTTCATTTTCTCTATTTATTGCATAGTGAAAGAACAAGTTATTGGCTACATTAACTTGATCTTTTTGTTTTAAATTTAATTGACTTTTGGCAAAGTGTGTATATGTGTGTAAGTATGTGTGTGTGCATGTGTGTGAATGTGAATATGTATATGTGCATGCATTTTCCTGCTTAATTTAGATTTTTTGTTTTTTCTTCTTTGTTAAGTTGAACATAAATGACTAAATTAAAAATTGTTTATTTTTAAAAATAATGAACATTTATACTCAGCCTTTCCTTTAAACATTAATGTTACATCAGCTGCTCCTATCTTGTTTTGGTATATCATACTATTCTCTCATTTTTATTTTAATATTTTCTATTTTAATGACATATCAATTTAACCAATACATCGTCATACGAAATATTCTATTCTCATAACACTAAATAATTTCTCTGGTCTTGCTTTATTATCTTTTCCTTCTTGACATTAAAAAGTACTATACATATGATATTATATAATGCATAATATACATATATATTCATACATATATACTATCATACACATATTACTTTTTAGATTGGCAATCATGAATGACACTACTATAAGCATAAATGTAAAAATGCTTGTACAAAGAATATTTATTGTCATTTGAATGATGCCAGTGGACACAAATTGCTTGATAACATTATAACATTTTCTTCCAAAGCATACAACCATTTACAATTGTGCTGATATGAACTGAAGTTAAAGTTACTTCAAGTCCTAAGAAGACTTTATCTAGGACTTTTGTTGTTCTAAAAGCTGAGGTGGGAAGGTAGGATAACTCATACTTGCTTTAACTTTGTAATTTCTTAATAACCTAGAATGTTGAACATCTTTTTAGAGATAGATATTTATGCACACACATATTTAATATTTAGGATACATTTGCATGTATATATATAATCTATAGGAGAGGGTTTAACTTTGTGCTTATGACCTTCTGACAGACTTCTCAGTACTGAGATTATACATGTATACCATCCTATCTAGCTTCAATATACTTTGCTAATTTCACATAAAATATCTTTGACTAGTAGACTATTTGTAAATACATTGTTTAATTACTCTGTATATTTTAGGGTCTTGATATGTAATTGTGTTGGGGTGTTTTGGTATCTATTACAGTTTGGTTGAATTTTTGTTTTGCTAAGTTTGTGAAGAATTGCTTATGGTCAGTGCTATGGTTTAATTTAGGAATGTTACAATCTTTAAAAGATTGTATTTTGAAAATATGAAAATATATTATACAAATAATGGTTATATTGATTAGGTTTCTTATTCTTTTTACATATTTAATAATTTTATAACTAGTGATTTAATTCATAACTTTGGGATGCATATTCAACTTCCTAACTATGATTTTGCATTTCTCTGCTGTGTCTTTCAATCTTGTTAGTTTTGGTTCATGTGCTTTGAAAATATGACAGTATTCTGGTGCATACATATGCATGACTGCTATATATTCTCAGTTAATTAGTCATTATGTAATTTTGTACTGCTGTTTACTTCTGGCAATTTTCTTTGTGCTGTGGTACCCTTTACCAAATAGCATTATAGTTAAACCTGCCATCCTTTCATTTCTGTTTGTAATTTTATCTGCTTCTATTGTTTTATCATTAAGTAATCTAGAGTTGTATGCAGGGTTTGTTTTTATACATATTCAGAGATCCTCAGTCCTAAAATAAATATTTAGACTCTTCATGCTAAGTATAATAATGGTTGGTCATTAGGTGGGGCACCATCATGCATCTCTTTAAGCATGGTATCTACTAAGAATGATAAGAATACAACCCTACTAGAAGAATGTGTGAATGATTCATAGACTTCAACAGGTCTTGAGACTGGATTGGCTGATGGGCATTGAAAACAGGACAGAATATGTTTCCTAAGATGTTCAGTGAAAATTTTCTTTCAGTAGGGCTGCCTACTTCATGTTGCTTTTGTTAGATAGCACTCAAAGACAGAACTAGGACCTTCATCAGAACATTTAAAAGACCACTGCATAAAGAAACTGAATAAAAATTCTATTTATTCAGAGGTGATTCCACATCAGATACTAAGTGTGTTTATTCCTGAAGTTTGTAATAAAAAGTTGATCTTAGTGAGTGGAACTCATGGGTGAGAATGTTCTTATCTCCTCTTATCCGGTACCAGATGATGTTCCAGATTCTAATGTGGTTGCTTGCATTCTTTTGTTTTAATTGTTGCATTTAATTTAATTTTGTTTAAATATTTTTTGTATTATTAAATTGCTAAAACACTGGGCTTTATAATTTTATTAAAATATTTTGCCTGGATAACACTCAAATTAATTTTAAATGATATATGCCTTTTTGAAGAAAACATAGAATGCTTTTTTTCTTTTGTCAGAATTTGAAATAAAAGAAGTCATATGATTCAAAGTAAACATTAGCATTAAGAAAATTGCATTCAGAGCGAAAGTTAGTCTTATTATTTTATTAAAACAAGTGGTCATTCAGTTACTAGGAACACATTTTAGGTATGCAGTTTATACAAATATATTTTTGTATGTCTGCATGTTTTACTGTTGACTGTGTATTTGTTCCTGAATTGTTTGGATAATAATTCTGATTTAATAAGAACTGTGACTAATGTCCTAGCCTTACTGCTATGAACCAATTTATGACAGAAGCTGAATGTTCACCAAATATTATAAAATGTTACTTTTATTTATTAAGCTTTATTTCAAATTCCATCATTTAATTCTCAAGCAAAATTATTGTTCTTTGAATTCACTCTGTCGACATGCAGTAAAAGTATTTCACTCTTCACTCTGTAGAAGGCATACAGAAAAAATACAGTATAACTGCCTCATTGTATAAGATGATGATAATCTGCTAAAGAAGAAACAAAAATGTAAAGCAAGCTGAAGACATATTTGTAAAGAGTTTGGGAAGCACAAAGAAGATGACAATAGATTTCATCAGTAGTTGTTGGTAGTTGGTACCCTTAAAGAATTCAGCAAAAAAGAAGATTGAAAAGTACTTGGTTATGAGGGAAAAGATAAAAGATATAAAAGGAAAAGATGCATCAGGAGAAATAGAGAACAAGAGATCAATATGGGTCACATCAAGGACAGAAAATCAATATATGTTCAACTTGTTATATGAGTAAGAAGACATGAATGAGTTTTATTTGGGCATTGTCTGTCTTTTAATATGTTTAAATTGTTGAATGAATTGGGATACTGTTTCCTGAGTAGTTCAAGAAAGTATAAAGAGAAACGACAAGATCTATATGAATAAAGAGTTCTGAGAAGCCCACTGTATCTCCAGGTAGACACATCCAGTGTGCACTGTTCTAAATGGCTTACAACATGAAACAATAACAACAACAACAAGAAAAACTTAAGATATACACTTGAGACTCATCAAGTTAAAATAACCTAGGGAAAGAATGTAGGGTAAAGTAGGAAAAGTGAAGGATAATCTTTTGATAACTAAAAACTTACAGAAAATCGGTAGAAATAGTGAGTAAAGCTCAAATAGATGGGGGGGTGTACCACCCGAGATAAGGTCTGTTCTGCTTCCCAGGGGAGGGAGATGTCAAAACAAACAGGAACTGCTACTTGAGGGTTAATTGGATGAGGACAGCCACACAAGGACACTATTGCTAGCTGTCCATTCTCAGCACGAATATATGATGGTGGCTGCTTAATGTGATGGGAAGTGAGAAAGTGTATGCAGTGTCTACAAAATCTTGCATCAAGAATTTTTACAGAGATGGATGGTCTAGGGCAGGCAGTCAGAAAAAGATAGGAATAACTAAAATTTCATGTGGAAGAGTTGCTAAAGAATAAAACAATAGTAACAGCAAAAACAAAAACCCTCACAGTCTGGGCTGGCTGAATACTGCCTTGAGGGGGCCTGGCAGATCATGCCATTATGATATATGATATATATCACCACATATAGTATAATATATGGTGGGAAAATGGGAGAGAAAGAGAAGCACGATAGTTCATGTGGTGTACAAAGAGGTGGAACTGAAGAATCAACGAAGATGAGAAATAGAATGTGGTTGGCCTGCATGCTGCCCAGTGCTAAGGTGACATCCAGGCTCAGGCTCTTCCAAGGTCCACGTCTGTGTCCATAGTCCTAGGCCGGTGGGGTCTGTGCTGTCATTCATGACCCATGTTGTCACCAAACACCACAAAGATTCCCATTGTCTCAGTCATCACTTTGGACCATGTTGATGTCTAAGGCCATGCTCCTGCCAGGGGGATGTTGGTCTGAGTGGCTTGTACTGCCACCCATGGTCATGACGACATTAGAACCTGAGTTTCTTCCAAGGGCCATGTATGTGTCTATAACCCTACTACAGCCAGGTCTGAGTTGATGCTCATGACTCCTGTTACCACCAAGGGCTGTGCCAAAGCCTGGAGTCTGATCTTCCATCTGAGACCATGTTGGTACCCAAGTGCCATGCTGTCAACAGAGCCATACAAATCTGTATAACCTGCAGTGCTACTGGGGCCATAGCAATCTCCAAGCTTGAGCTACTGCAGAGGACCCTGTCCAGGTAGATGGTCTCCTACATCAGTTGGTGTCTGTAATTATGTCCATGGACTATGTTACCACAGGGGGCAGAGTAACCACACCTGTTACAGTCCACGGGCCATGCTGAGCCAGCCAGCTTAGCCTTTCACTGGTCTTGGGAGATTTGGCCTTGCCCCAACTCCGGATACTGCAGTTGAAGAACTGGTCATACATCTTCATGGGAAGGCTGCATCCCATACCCACTCAGGATAGATAGCTGCAACCCTCACAATGGGCATGGAAAAGCTGGCTCTAATGTCATGTGCCTAGGAGAGCTAACTCTGCTTCTTTCCTGAAGTGGTTGGTTCCTTAGCCTAGACTGATCAGCTCAGCTACCACTCAGACCCATATCTTGGATTTTGGGTTGGCCCACCCTTATTTCTACCCCATCTATAACTGGCTGGAGTTCTTGAAGGGATTGGTAGCTGAATAGTAACCACAAGATCCCCATGAGAAACATCAAGATATCCAAAAGGAGTTTCAGTAAGGGTTCAGTGATGATGGTGTGCCAGAGGCCAGAGGCCTTGAACCAAACCTATGACTCATTGCAATAAACATTTCAAGGTGGGACTGATTGGACAAAGGGGTCAATTGCATGACACACCAAAGCTCCCAATACCACTAGGACTAATGAGGAAATGTTGGAGAGACAGGAAAGGTAAAGGAACAAGGTGTTATTTTGTTTGTTTGTTTTTAATTAATTAGGGAGGTTCTTTTAGGGAGTATACTGCAGGGGTGATGAGTAGATACTGATAGACTGGGAGATGAGTGGAACTGGGGTGTATGATGTGAAATTTCAAGGAATCAATAAAGAATTTTTATATAATTTTTTAATATGGTCACATGATTCTCTCAAGCTAGGGAAAATAAAAGAAAAGCCAAACCTGAACATTAAAACTACCATTGTCTCTTAAAAATCTTATCCTTAAAATACTCTAAAATCATTAAAATTTGGCTCAGTTTTTCAAGTGCCTTGAAATATCTTTTCATAAATGTACTCTTGGAGACAGGTGTGTTTATCACAGATGAGCACTTCTATAATTCCAAGGTGATTTTTTCTCACATAATTATAATTTTTGGAAACGACCCAAAGTTATTTTAAGTCACTTGATATAGAGGATGCAATCTGGTGGACATTCCTTTGATAAAAAGTAATTTTGTATAATCGACTATTAATTGGTACAAAATAAATTATAGAAAAATGTTTTACCAAATCATTCCAGCTAAATCAAATGGAATGTTTGTGGCCTTTTTGATTTAATATTTTAAAAAGAATGTATGTATAGCATATACTATTATATGGTAGACACTGAGTTACCCTAACCCTTTAGGGAGGGTTTTGACACACAGCTCTTATTTAGACATGCTTTGATGAATTCATTATAAAACATTAAGTAACAATAAACATTAATTAACTTGATATTATTGTACACGCTTCTTCCTCTAAAGTCAGTCAAAGGCAAAATTGTACTCATGATTAAACTATTCTGATGATTGTATTTGTATCTGTTCCTAAGCATTTTTGTAAACTCTGAACTAATTTGCAATTCTGTATACTAACAAATGAATTTGGCCAAATAGAGGAAGTTTGAAAACCTCATAATGACCTATTGAAGAAGGAAGTCTGGGTCATTGAACTTAGCCTGGTTTATGTATTTCATTAGATATTTGAAAACATGACTTTCTTGCAGACAAGGAACAGGCATTGGCATGCAGAGCTCATACTCAACTCTTACTTATGTCCCATCATGCCTACCTAATGTGTACCTTAACCTTTCTATCACATCTCCAAGTATATTCAAGTGGTAAATCTGCTTTTTCTTCCACAACCTTCCAGGAGATATATTACACAGATTGAAGCTTGAGAATTGTTCTTGGAAAGGCTTAGAAAAAGCTTTATCTACCAGAGAAAATATGCCTTGGGGTTGATATTTTATGGGTCCAGGTGGCCAGGTATGACAGAGAGTCAGGCAGGCAGGACAGTGTACAGCTGAGAATATTGACTTTGTGCCAAACTGACTGAAATTAGACTCCTGTACTCTTCTTTCTGGTCACTATGCTTATGAATAATAATTGGCTTATTGAATCTCCACTTTCTTCCTTTGTAAAATGATTACTAATGTCCTTACAAATTTACTGAGCATATGAAAAGACAAACACAAGTGTCTCAAATGTTTTCAAGTCCAGGTCCATGTGTAAGACAGAGTACCCAAGAAGTTACTAAGTCATCTGATCCCTCAAATCCTATGGAGCTACAGCCCTTTGGTTTTTCTAGAGTTGATGCAGGTGCGTTGCAGGGAGCCCCTAAATCCTCTGTGTCTGAGATCCCAGAGGTCCCCAGTCACAGGTAGACATTCCACTCTGTCTTATTCTTAAAAAAATCTATCTGTGGTAGAGCTGCAGGTCAGGCTTCTCTGGAGAATCTGCCACGGAGAACAGGTTTGGGGTACTGGTGCTCTCCAGACAGCGAGCTTCTGTGTGAGGTGATGTGCAGAGGGTCTGGGGAGTGGACAGACACAAAGATAGAGACTGCAGAGCGTCCATTACTAGGCTGTCACGCCCAGTGGCTATTTCATATGTATCTGGAGGGCCCTTGCCTATTCTGTAAATCTACCACACAGTGGGTCTGGCTGACTGCCTAGCCAGACAATATTTGGGAAGGTGATCAACACTCTGAGTTTGCATCTAGGATGAGTCAGGTGTGCTTTTGGTTCTTGCCTCAAGGGTGTGGAACTAGTAGCTCTCCATTTCTTGGAGGTGGCCACCTTTCCACCATACCAGGAGCAAGACTTTTGTCAGTTCTTTGGTCTGGCCTCTGTTCTGATTCCTTTTGTATGGAAGAACCAATAGTTTCCACATTGGGCCACGTGGATTCCTTATCCTTTTGTTACTTATATTTTTTGCAACTTGGATTTCCAGTTTGTTTACAGAATAGTCTTAGGTAGTAGCAAAAAAAAAAAAAAAAAAAAAAAACCCAAAGAAGAGATTTGTATAGCTGAGCTCTAAGCCAAGCTGAGGCTGCCAGCTAACCAGTGGGAACTCTCCAGGCTCATCTGCCCATCAAACAAGGGACCCCAGCAACCCACCCCTTTGGTGCTCCCTCCTCCCCATGTGCCACTGCAGCTAGAGCAGAATGTCCTCATCTTTAGGAATCTAGTGATGCCTCTTGCCTCAGTGAAATGGTTCTTTGGTGGGGAATTTATGAGATTTCTATTACTTGTTTATGCTTTATTTGTGGTAATGAAAGAGTGAGTGACTTAAACAGCCATGGCCTGGGAGACCTGCGGCCTGGCTATAGCAGAGGGTGGGGATAGAGAGTGCACAGTGGGATGCAAGGGTTTCTTTGGTGGGTGCAAGGCTCTGAGCACTTAATCAGGCGTGGCTGTTTCTTAGGTGTGAGAGGGGCTGTGGCTTTTGTGCAGCAACTATGTTGGGGTTAGGAGATGGTGTGGAAATTGTTAATCTTGCATAAAGCAACTCAATAAATTGTTTTTGAAGTTTCAAAAAGAAAAGAAATAACAGATAACTATAGGTGCCAGTGAACTAAAGAATGAAAACTTCCTCTAGGGACATAGTAATAAACAAAGTTCAATAATAAATAAGTTAATAAATTTTGAAATTAAAACAAAATTCATCTGGTGGTCCAATGACAAATGACATTGCCTATCTTTTGCCTTGAACTGGTAATGTTGGATGCCTGTTTATAAAACAAATGCCTTTGATGCTAATGCCTATTTTTAATCATCTGGATTTGTCTCCTCAAACTCCTGATCCATGTAGCTAAACTAAGTCAGTAACCATAGATTTTGTCCCCTGGGTCCTGGCGATCAGAGCTCAGTTATTATCATATCACTCTTTCTGCAAGTGCAGTGTTGACACTTCTATCATTCTGAAGATGATAGAACAACTGACCCCTGCTAAAGTACAAAATAGAATAACTATGACAAAGGACTCATGAAATCCTTAATCAACTCCTTAATAAGGACTTCACTCTCTTATTTTTCTTAATAGTAAGCGCAGGAAATAAATGTAGAAAACTTATGTTTGCCTTCACAATGAAGAAAAAAAATAATTATTTTGCTATATAAAATAAGCCTGAATTTTTAAATCCAGATTAATAACATAGTTTTATAGCCTGCTATTGCATGAATTCTAATTGATTTTATAATACAAACCTGGGGCCTGCAGATATTGGGGAAAAGTTGAAATATCAGAGAGAAAGAGGAACAAGCCACAGCTACCTCTCACCTAGCCAACTACTCAGGCCAAAAGAGATAGATTCTGTCTCCATGGATTCTCACACTGAATATGGGAGGTGGGGTTGTGGTGTGTGTGTGGGGGAAGGAAGGCCTAAGTGGAAGGGCCATCCTTTGTCTCCTTCCACTTTATTTTGCTTTCCCTGCCCAGCCATAACATTTTCCTTCTCAAACTTTTTATTTCTGGTCACTAAAGGCATGTGTGTTTCCCAAGTACTGAGAGCAGAGGCATGGGATACCAAGTGCTGACATTAAAGGTGTGCGCTACCTCCCATTGTTTCTCTTTTGGACTAGATTAATCTCATGTAACCCAGTGTAGCCTTAAGCTCACAGAGATCCAAATGGATTTCTGCCTCCCAAGTGCTAAGATTAAAGCGTGCCAGTACTGCCTGACCTCTATGGCTAACTTTGTGGCTAGATCTGTCCTCTGATCTTCAGGCAATCATTATTAGATACTCATTATGTCAACAAAGTCTATAGTCAGGAATTACTCTATTTATGTTCAATTTTCATACTTATAAAATAGACCCAACAATTCTTTTTGGTCATTTTGAGGGTTAAATAACCACAGAATTATTCTCTTGTGCTATCCTTGTTTAGCTGGTGAACTTTTCCATTATTTCCACCTTGAGAACTGCTTCTAACCATGTAAGGTATTAGGTAACACACCCTCAAATAAGAGGCTGAAGGTATCCAGTGAACTCTGAAGGGGTAACACAGCAAGAGTTCAGTTTATTGACATGAAAAGCTAAGAATAAAGAACACAGCCTCTAGGAATTCTGAGTCATAAAAGAGGCAGAAGCTGACAAGTCAAATCCAAATTGTAATGTACAGCAAACAAAGAGTGCCTGTTTATAACATTCCCTTCTAAACATTTATCCTTATACTCATATTTGTGCAGCTCTTTACCCTTAGCCAGCTTCTTTTGTGATAGTGGAATGTTCAGGTTTAAACACCACATCGTCCCTACCTAGAAGTCTCAGGAAGCATCACTGAAAAGGGAGTGGGAACACGGTAAGAATTGTAGGTCAGAGAGAACAGCAATGAAACAGTGTCATTTTAGCATGACTGGACTGCTGCATTTGTTGACATAAAGCAGCTGTGGTTGCCTGTAGAAGAGCTGTGTTACATCAAGCTGGTCAGCATTTCAGTATTGATGGGGAAAGGGTTCAAGAGGTCCCACCCCAATCTGAGGAGCTATTGGCACGCGATGGTCACTCTGGGATGCAGAGTTCACTTCCTTCAGTTCTGTAGTCACTGACAAGTGTCCATACTCTACTGAAAGACATTACATCCATGTACTGGAGCACTAAGTAGGACTCAGTGTTTGAGTAACAGGAACCATCTGGGAGGAGAAAAAGTGAAAGTGGAAATGAGTCAAGTACATTGTATACATTTATGAAGTCATCAGAGTTTTTAAAGGCGTGACACTGTAATACACACACTAGGAAACTTTGGGATCTTTCATACTGTTCTTTCCAGGAAAAGTCAGATAAGCACGGATGTCTTTGCAAGTTGTGCCTCTGTTCAACTATTCTCCTAAACCAGGTCTGAATTACATTTCTCCACATTTATGCAACTCAGTCCTTAGTAATCAGTTTCTATAGGAGATTATCTGACACACAGAGACTTTCTGCAAATCACACAGGAAGCTTATATCAGAGCCTGGACCTAGATTCAGATTGTATTAGTAAAGTTTGTATTTTTCTCTAGTATTTATGCTGAATATATCAGATTGACTGACTTTGCCATTATTCTACTCATAAGTTCTCTTATCTATCATTCTCACATGTTATATATGTGTCATGTATTAATTGAACTAGAAGAGGTATTTTATGAATACCAATGGTCATACATACTTCAACTTCATATGCATGTCTCAATTTCTCTATGGATAAATACATATAGAATTTCTCAAAATCATGTTGATCTTTTCAAACTACTGGAAAATCTTTATGATCGATTCAGTGAACATTTATTGAGCACCTACTTTGCAATATAAAATAATTAAATAAATATATATGTGTGTGAGTGTTATATTCATATGTGTATTACAACATATATATGCATATAAACCAATATTTTAAATAAAAGTCTTAAAAGTAATACTTCATCAATATAAGGTGTAGAGTAAAATTGTTTACTGCATACAAGGAAATGTATTCAAAATTATTAACTGTATATTTTTTGAAATATTAACGGAACTGAATCAACACAAAATCTACATCTAATCTCTTTACAAAACTACTTGCCACATTTTATAAAACAAATACAACCAATTTCTGCAGCAATAATTCATATTTTCCCAAGATGAAAGCAAATATATGCTCCCTCAAAATACAAGAACACTAACAAATCTTAATGTTTTCAGAGGTTATTTTACAATAAACAAAATTAAGAATCTAGTCAATATCCACCAACACAGCAGTATTTATACAGCCAAATATTACATGAATTTTAAACGTAATCAATGCTGTCAACAACGTTGACTAACAGTGGTAAATCTTACAATATTTATGTTGAATGGAAAAAATCTTGATGTCAAAGACCACATAGCATGTGATTTTAATACATGCAAATCAGAGTACAGAAAACTAACATACGTGGATAGGAAAGAGAATTTGACATTAGAAGAATGGGGAAGTGCTGAGTGACAGTTTAGAACGATTAAAATAACCTTTGTCTTAACTAGAGTATTTCTGACATGGGTAGGCACATTTGACAAATTTGAAGTAATTATTTCAGATCCATATACGGTCAGAAGAATCATTAGTTCAAGACCTGAGCTTCAGAGTGAGAACATATCTTGAAAATGTAAAGAACAAAACCAAAAAAAGATTTATACATTCTACTTTGTAGATGCATTTTTTTTTCCAAAGAGTAATCTGTTGTTAATCCCTTGGTTAAAAAAAAAATCCTAGCTTTAAGAAATTTTGCATCTTTTTCTTGAATGTTAATAATAGATTTTGAAATGCTGAAGATTAGCTTCTTGTATCATTAAGTCTCAAATCAACAGTAAATAGTTGAGTTTTTGAAAGGAGGATATTTTCAAGTGTATGGGGAATAAATGCTAACTCACTTTGAAAAAAACAGAAATGCTCGCAATATATTCTTATAGATAGAAAGTGTAAGCAAGTAGTTCAGTGGGGTGAGCTGCAGGATGTGATCGTCAATCTTTCCTTTCAACATCTGTTTTCAGAACAGACACTATGTATTCATTTACATATCTATCCTCTATATATTGTTAGAAATGAGATATAACCTTTCCCCTCCTGAAAATTGCCATTTTTTCCAGCAAATTGATAGGAGCATCTATTTAAATTTGGCACAAGCAGTAAGTTATGACTTCTAATAACAGCTTCCAGATTGTTAGACTGTTACTTGTTAACTCTGTGTAGGTGGGGTAAGTGGGAGCAAAAATCTAGATCCTGATGTTTGACTGATGCCCTGAATTGTTGTTTTGGAGAATCATAGAGCTCCTTAGAAACACTATACTCAACATATACACTTAAAAGCAAAGTTTAGACCCACAAGTTCATTTGCTTCTCTATTTGGAAAGTACCTTCTGCCTGACTTAGTGCTTTATGTGGATAGAATTGTGCTAATTTCCAGGAATATTCAACTATAGGCCCTGCTCAGAGCCTGCCAAAAGCACTGTCATCAGTTATGCCAACTGTGTTGGTGGTTTATGGCTCTGTTCATCTTTAATGCTCTGTAGACCCTCTTAACATGAGAACTTCCAAAACTTGGCTCCCTCTCAACTGCTCCATTGATCCAAAATTTGGGCAGCAAGTGAAGTCCTTTATTTGTTTGGGGAATTATTTTTATTCTCTGGCTGCAGAGGGGAGCACAGGATTGAGTAGAGACTTCGCAGAACTGAGAATATCATTTTCTTTGGTAGGACTGTTGAGGTCCCAAGACCTGATCTGTGATACTGTGAAAAGAATTTAGATTTGCATTTTATTGATGGCAACAATAGCTTGCCTGGGTTCCATATGTTAGAGTAGGAGCCATTCTATAGTTTAGAATGTTAGGACTCAGGGGCACTGTTTTCCAGTGCCCCTGACATATTTTACAAAGGTGAAGTCTAATACATAAGTCTCTGTCTCTGTCTCTGTGTCTCTCTCTCTCTGTATGTATGTGTGTGTGTGTGTGTGTGTGTGTGTGTGTGTGTGTAATAGTGTTAGGGCTA
>PVIH01016862.1:27835-44053 GCA_004025045.1 Sigmodon hispidus
GCTGCTGCACCCTAGAGATGGTGCTGATTTCCGGCCTCCACCCCCTGTGGGTGAGTGCTCTCTTTTGATAAACAACTCCTTATTTGGCTTGAGCCTGGGGCGTGGTTTGCTGTTGCGTATGTGGACCTATGAGCTGTGCCCACGTGGCTTATTGGGATTGGATGCCCTGAGAGTTTCTAGTCAGTGGGCGGGGTTTCCCCAGGGGGGAGAAGGAGAAGCAGAGAGAAGAACAAAGAGAAAACAATTGTAAAGGTCCCGAATAAACTGCTGAAAGAAGATCCTGGGTGTTGTGCTTTCCTTGCTGGAAAGGGTGCGCACGACAGGCTACTTTTGATTTTTTTAAGCTCAGTAAATCTTTAGATTCTTCAGAACTTAGAATGCCATCACTAACGCTTACTACCCTAGGCATGCTACTATCTCACCATGACACAAGATGACCTTTGCAAATGGAGTTCTGTGAACAAACATTTTTGGAATAACCTGTTTATAATATTCATTTTCGGGAAATTTATATTAATGCATTCATAAAGGTTGTAAAATTTCTGGAAAAAAGTCAAAACCCAAAACTGTTTCATTTTTCAGATGTTTCCCAAATCCCTTTATTATTCAGCTTCACTTAGTAGAGGCTTTAGGCAGCTAAGATTGGAAAGGTGATGACTTCCTATGAAAACTTTCGAAGATATATTGGATTGCCCTTACATTAACATATTATTAGTATCACCCCTTCTGGGAGCAGATTTTGTTAGTGAGGAATGCGTCAGTAGATATGTAAGTGTTTCTGCAATGTAGGTAGAATAAATCTTTGCAAATATCCATTATCCTTTTCCAGAATCATGCACTTGAAACTGAGAGCAGGTGCCAAGATAGAGATGGCATTCTGAAGCTTCTTCTATGGTTGGGTGTGATCATGTCATTAGCGTGGAGTGTAGAAAATAGGCATAATGAATGTGTATAACTTCAATCCACTGCTGCTTGTATAGAGCAAATGATGATAATACCTTAGCATGGTCCAGAAACACAACATGGAAGCAAAAATGTTCTAAATTCCATTTACAGAACTTCCATTTGAGAAGGAGGATCAACACTCTGTACTGTCACCAGAATGAGAAATGAACTTCTTCAACTCAAGGGTTTATTGAAAGGTTTCCACTCATTTCTTTGATGCTTTAATGGGGCATGGCATGCAATAACATTTCAGAAGACATGGGGAAATAATGATGGCTCTTCACATTTGTGAAGAGATCAAGCAGTGAGTTACTTCAGAGAGGACAGCCAGCATGAGAAGTTCCTTCCTGCATTTACTTCTGTTCAGTATTTCTAAGTGATTAAAATCTTTGTGAGAGGTACTCAAATCCAGCCCCAGATTCTGCCTTTGCCACTCAATACTATTTTTTAATTTTTCCACATAATAAAAATTAGTGTCATTTTAATTTATACATTTTTTAGAATTAAATGAGAACACATGTACACACATACACTCAAAGATACATATATTATTCTGTCATAAATACTTTATGTGACCTTTTTCTAAATGCACAGTATAATTTTATTTCTTCATCTTGTCTGCTAGGCACTGACATGTGACCATCTAGGCTACAGTTTTCAGAGACAGTGTATATGAGGAAGCATGGAGATGGTTTTCTTCTGCCTGGGCTCTGAGAAGACAAGTGTGCAGAATCTCAATTGACTGACCCTTTGCATGAATGCAAGAAAAGCCATTGTGATTTTCAGTAATTGGAATGTAATATACCTCTACCACATCAAGAGAGTGTTGGATACAGGATTGGAGTTTTGCCTCAGTGAGATTCTAAACTGCACTGGAATCCTTAGCATGTGGGTACTATTCAACAAGACAGTCAGGAAATGTTCTAGCATCCCAATGACAACCAGAAACTTCTTCTGTGGGATAGGAAGATAGTGACCCATGATATAAAGTTCCAAGAACCTGTTGCCTGCAGGAATTTGAAACAATCATAAGACTAGAATGAATTTGAACTTTAAGGAGCAGAGACTGGAAATCTATGTTCAGAGTTCATTTCTTCTGCTTTTGAAAAGGTATAACAAGAAGGTAAGAAAGCTACATATTAGCTTGTTTGCAAGCAGGAATATAGACAGTTCAGACCTGAAGACCTTCCTTGGATTAGAGAAACAACTACTTCACAATCACAAGGGCAAAAGATAAAAGCATGGAAAATTCTTTGAGGAACAAAGACCTCTTTAAAAAGCTAATCCAAGGAAGAACATATTAATGCTATGGTTTTCATCCCCATGTTAAAATCTATTAATTAATTTCAGAGCAAAGCCCCAATTACAATAGTAGCAATCAGCAATTCCTTCTAATGGAGCAATATTGATTAGAAAAAGGGTTTTAAGTCAATATGTGTTTAATGAGAGTGATGCATGGGGTGGAGGAGTTGAAAAAGCAAGAAAATATATGCAAGAATAAAAAATTTGGTTGAAAACAAAATGATTTTGAATATTTACATGTATATCTGAGAAATTCATTTAAACAAATATCAGTGTAACGTAAAAGAGAATTTTGCTATATAACTATCACTGCCTTTCTGCAATTTTTTTCTCATGTATTTTTGACTGTGTGTGTGTGTGTGTGTGTGTGTGTGTGTGTGTGTGTGTGTGTGTAGAGTTGTTCATTTGGTACCTGTGTATAGAAGCCAAGGGACAACTCAAGTGCCATTGTTTTAGGCTCCAACTTCCTCTCCTCCTCCTCCTCCTTCTTCATTTTCATATTCCTTCTATGTAAGCAGGCTACTAGGATAAAGTGAACCATTCTGTGATTTTTACAGATTGTTCTGTCTCTATCTCCCCAGTGTTTGGATTCCAAACACATGTCACCATGCTGGTCATTTAACAATGTAGGTTCCATGAATGAACTAAGACCTTTGTACTTGCAAGACAAGCATTTAACTGAGTGAGCTCCTCCCCAACCTCAATTTTCCAATTTATAGAACCCAGCCATTAGTATCTATTCCAAATGTAACCTGTAAGAAGAATGATGAGACAGAGCAGTCCGGAAGGAGGAACTGGAGATGCAGAGTAAACTGACAGCCAGCTATCCTAGTTCTGAAGCCTGCTGCCTTGTTTGGTTGAGAAACTTAAATCCAACATAAAATTTGGTGATTATAGGTAGCATGATGCTTAATTATTAAGAATGCTGATAAAAAAGAATGCTGATAAATTTCTATTATTCTTGTGTTTAGGCTCATAGTAAGATATGATAGATGGGATATCTTTGATCTGAGTGAGTTTCTGTGACTTTTTTGGCAAATAAAATGGAAGTGGATAAGACTCATGGTGTCATGCTTGACTGGAGAGTTGCCTCTGCCTCATCTTTTGCCATACCCCTTCTAACTTCTGATGGGAAGTAATGGCAACACAAAGGTAGCACTAGCTTCAGTTCTTATCCTCCCATAGGATAGCTTAGAAACCTGTCCTATGCAGAAAGACTGAAAGATAAATTATTGCAGTGGGATGTGAGTACTGTCACCACAATAAAGACTAGCCAATTTAACCACTAAGGAAAGTCTAGACATATTTACAAAGATGCTTGTGAAATAACAGGTTAAGACATAGGGAGGATATAAATGCTGGGTTGTGCAGTATTTTTCTCATCATAGATTGTAACTAACTTATTGGTAAGCCTCAACTCAGTTCAATGAAATTTGAACTTGCTTTTTTTTCTAGAACAGACTAAAAATATCATATAATAAAATTAGGTCTGTGTGCATGAATGTGTGTTACAGAGGAGAGTGTTTAATGTCAAATGTACTTCTTTTCTTTTTTAACTAACTCTGTTTTTATTAGTTCTTTGAGAATTTCTCTTTTTGTAATTTTTTTAACTTAAAAAGTTTTTCTTCTCATACCTTCCACTGCTCTTCTTCCATCCCTTCTTCCCTCTCCTCCCTCAGCCTCTCGTCCCACCCTCTATCCAACCCCAGAGAGGGCAAAGAATCCCAAGGTGAGTCAGTTCAAGTTGGCATATCCTGTTGAAGTAGGTCTGAGTCCCTCATCCCAGTGTCAAGGGTGAGTTAGGTGTACCTCTGTAGGAAATGGGCTCCGAGAAATCAGTTCATGTACCAGGAATAAACTCTGGTCCTACTGCAAAAGGCTCCACAACTGCACATGCCATTTGACAGTCATCTACATTTGGAGGGTATAGTTCCTTTCTATGAAGGTTCCTCAGCTGTCATTTTAGAGTCAGTAAGTTCCCAATCTCAGGTCAGCCATTTCCATGGGTCTCCTCCTCATGATCCAGCTTACTTTGCTCATATACTCTGTCTTCCCTTTCATTAGCTGTATTTCTAAATATGAGTCACCATCAAATTTTTGAAAGCCACTGGCCTAATTAGAACCCTTCATTTATGAACTTCCCTGTAAGTAGTTATTCCCAAAAGGTTTGTGGCATGGTGACTTCAAAAGGTTGTGATCTCAAATTTTTATGTTCAAACATTTGTTCTTGGAGTTTTGTGAGGAATTTATCAATTTTTAAATTAAGTTAAGATGAAATTGAAAACCAACACTAGTAATGTATAGAAAGCTCATCAAATAGCAACTATGGAGGATGAATTAGCATTACCATGAACATATAAAAAATCATGATAAAGTTAGTGACACTCATGAGCTACTGAGTTTGATGTTGTGACAAAAATATTATAAAATGATAATATGGTATATCTTTGAAGACTAAAAAGGGGAAAGATGAGAGTTTGTCATTAAGTCATGCCAGATGAATACATTATCTTTAACAGATTCCTAGATATTGATTTGGAGTTATGCTAAAGACAATGCCAAGATTTTAAAAATTCTTTCGACAGAAATTCTTATACTATCAAAATGAGAAGATATGATTGAGTTATTTATTACTTTTTAGAGTTTTAATAATGACCATCTCTGAAAGAAGTTGTTAATCCTTTAGAGAAAACCCAATATCTTACACATATTACTTAAATCCATATTCTTTGTTTTCATTGGAGAACATACATCATTGTGGGGGATGAAGGCACAAGATTGAAGTAGATTAGAAAACAAAAGAAGGTTAGAGACTCAATGTTAAGAATACCTTCAGAAGAATAAAGTTTTGAGTCAAGAAGAAAATTTCTACAATTCAATAAATATAATGTCAGTATGTAGGATTTACAAACACAAATGTACTCATAGTTGACAACATTATAGACACATATGGCTACTTATATTTCTGATAATAATAGGTGATCAGAGAAAACTTTTTGTATCATTTTTGATTAAAAAAGCAATTATCATATATAAGTACCTTTTGTATCAGATTAATGATGAAAAAAATTAAATAATGGAATATTTTTTCCCAACATCAAAAATCTTATAATCCATACAATTTAAGATTAAAAATGCAGTAAAAAAAACTGTCTAAGATTCTATTCTGTCTTTCCAGCTGATAAATTCATGTCAAAATTATGTACTTTTGAACTGAAGCAATTAAAACATAAAAACCACAGTTCCAAATTAGGAATAGCAGGTATGCTGGGAATAAGCATGGCCTGAAATGTTGGCTGAGAGACTATAAGAAATAAATGTTTGTAGAAGATTTGAATTTATAGAGTATATAAGACATGTAAAAACCAATAATCAAAGGAAATGCTAACTTTGAACTTGAAAACCATTAGTGAATAAAGAGTACCCAGACCACAATAGCTTTTAAAATATATTTTAACCTTTGACATAGCAAAATAGAATTTTCTCACAATGACTGAGTTAAGAGAGCACATTAATAGTAGTTTCTATCTCAATATAAATAGTAATCATCTAATAATTATGACTATCTGAGTAATAACTGACAGTCACTCACTGGGTAAAAAGTCTTTGAACTATAGTTGTTTATTATAGGATACATTGTCATATATCAAAGATTTTGTAGAATTTATGTATACATAATTTAATTTATACTGAAAAGAATTAAGAATTTCAGATTTGAGACAAGATTTCATAATAATCTCCCACCTATGTACATGTAGCCAACTGTAAGTAAATTGTAAGGAAATGCAATAGATAGCAGAGAGAGAGAGAGAGAGAAAGAGAGAGAGAGCGAGAAGAAGAATATGAAAGATAAGAAAGAAGAAGTATGAAGACTCTGGGAAAATAAGGAATATGGTGAATATATGTATATTATATATATATATATATATATGAATTTGTAAAAAGAAAATAAATGAAAATGAGGAGGCAAAATGGGGCCATGGCCTTAGATCCATTGAGGCTCACAGACTTTGCTGTTTGTTTGACTTGTGAGAACCTTATTACAAATCTTAGAAATAATTTACCTTAGAGTTTGCCAAAGGCTTGTGATTTGGGACAGGCTTCAAGAAAGTAACGCTTTATTCTAGAATGAAGGGTGAAAAGAAACTGGTGATTCTACGATCTCCATCTTGATTTTTTTCTGTCTAGAGATGAAAAGAATGAAATAAAGTTAGCTTGTTGTAGTGGGATTATATTGTTACATTTTAAATAATTGTCCCGTCTACTTGTTTAATAAAAATGCTGATTGGCTGAAGACAGACAGGAAGTGTGGACAGGGCTACTAGACTAAGAAAACTCCAGGAACAGGAAGAATAAAGCAGAGATGCCAGAGAGATGCCAGAAGACACAGAAAAAAGTTGAAATGCTGTTGAGAAAATGTACCAAGCTGCATGGCTGAACAAGATGGTTTAGTTTAAGAGCGAAAGCTAGGTAGCAATATGCCTAGGCCCAGGTTGATTAATTTAACATAAGCATCTGTGTGTTTCTGTGGGACTGCTGGTCTTTGGGTCTGCAGATCTGAGGATCTGTGGGTCTGCAAGCCTATGGGCTTGAACCTCAGGGCTTGGTCTGAAAGTCTGATCCAGAATCCTCTTACAACTGTTTGTTTCATAGCAAAGCAGCCACTCTCAAAGCTGGGAGATAACAGTATTTTGTCTATTCCTGTGGGAGGGACTTGGGTTTGTTTTATCTATGCTCACACATGTTTAAACACTGCTTTTTATCTGTTTTGAGACAATACTTCACTATATAGCTTAGGCTGACCTTGAAGATTTCCTGCCTAGGTCTACCAGATTCAGGAATTACAGATATGCCCTACCACATCTGGCAGCTGTTTGTTTTGTTTTTCCTTTGTTGATTTATGACAGTCACAGAATGGTCTGAGATTGGTAATTTGTACAATTGTTATTGCTTATGAAAATTAGATATTTTTAAATTGAAATTGGATTTTTTATATAATATATTCTGATTATGACTTCCTGCCCTAAAGGCCTCCCAGATCCTCCCCACTCCCATACCCACCCAAATCCACACTCTTTCTCATTCTTATTAATAAACAAACACCCATCTAAAAATAATAGCATAAAGTGAAATAATAATAGTATTAACATTACCTGTGATTTTCATGACATGGCTTTCCCAATTCTTTAGGTTTGCCATAGTATTGTGTTCTTTGGTCTAGTTGCTGCTGGACCAATATGCCTTGTTTTCAAATTCCATGGACAAATTATTCTTTAATAAAAATATCATGAGCAGAGACAATGTTTTATTTCTCTGTATATTCCATAAAAGAGCTTTATGTCATAGAGTGGGCATTAATGTAACATCATTACATAGTATATGTGCTACATGAGACATATTTCGCTATATGGAAGCTGTCTGAAAGTAATGATAACATAAAGCTAACGTTTGTTACTCATTGAAAAATGAATTCATTAAGGTGGAGCTAAGACAAATTTCACAGTCTGCAATGTCTCTTCTGTGTCAAATGTTTTGTAAAAAATAGACATTAGATAAGGCTGGGAAACTGAGTTTTGTATCAAATCCATTTTCTTTCTTCAGAAACACCTGCCAAGGCATGAATGAAGTCTAGAGTATGTTGAAAATGTTGACATGCAACTTGTGTAAGCAAAGTAATCAAACTCATGTGCTCAACGGGAGTATGCTAGCCTTGTCTGATAAGTGTGCCTACATCCTTCAGAAAAATTCTGTACTGTAAGCTGTCTGAATTGCTGGACTTTCTACTTGCAAATCCATCAGTGGAAGTCCACCCCCCAAAAAAACATAAGAAGGCAGCTGTGGGTGGACATTCAAATATTATACTCAATATTTATCAATCATGTTTTAGAACCTTGTTATACTTCTATTCTTTGGAAAAACAAGAGCGACATGGAATGAGGCCATCTCTTGACTACAATCCACACCAGATGACCAGAGAGGAAAATTAACCTTTGTTTAACTCTGCTAGAGGATTTTTGAATTTTGATACTTAGGCAAATTTTTTGGGACAAAAAATCAGTAATTTCTGACACACATACACATTTGAGATTATAATACAATTATGTCATTTACTTCTTTTCTTTCTCTAAACCCTCCCACACAACTCCTTTTCAAATTTATGTCCCCTGTTTTCTTTAATTTTTGCCACACCACCCACTTCTCCCCACATACTTCAATACATAAATGCAGCCTGTTCAATCCATATAATTTTACTCATAAGTATATTTAGTAATGGATAACCAATTGTGTGTTCTTACTTGGGGAAGACTATTTCTTTTGCTATCAGTGTTCCTTAGTTGCTTGTAGGTTTTTTTTGTTTTGTTTTTATTTTTGTTTTTGTTTTGTAGACTTAAGGTCTCCTAGGACGTCTCCTGTCCATATCAACATATCTGCTGGTCTTCATTTTCAGCTCATGCATAGGTAGCCATGTTAGTGAGACATGAGTGTAGCTTCTGACATTTCTATGAGACACAATCTTACAGCAATCTTCCCTTTTCTTTTGGATTTTAGCATCTTCCTACTTCCTCTTCAATGTTTTTCAAGCTGAGGTACAGGAGTTATGAGGTAGTTCCACCACCTATGTCTGTGAATCACAACAATGAGAAGATACCACTATAATCCTAAAGCTACAATAGTGACCCACAAGCCTTGGCAGTAATCAACACTCTCTTAACTGAACTTAAGTACTGCTTATCAAGAGAGAAATCATTCTTAGTACTGAAACCTACCTGCTATATAGATAAAGTCATGAGTCATGGAGGAAAACCTACAACCTCTGCTTTGCTAAACAAGCATAATTTTTAATGAGGATTTTTCTTATTTAATAAAACTTTAAAACATAACCACCATTGTTACCCCTTCCTCTTCTCTTCCCAGTCCTCCCCTAGTTTGCTCCATACCATCCATCCATCAATTCCTCAGAGAGAGTAAAGACTTCCAGGGTGAGTCAATGTAGTCTGGCATATTCAGTTGAGGAATGACCAAGCTCCTCCCCCAAGGTTCAAGACTGAGTTAGGTGTTCATCTGTAGGGAATGGGCTCCAAGATGCCAGTTCATGTACCAGGAATAAATTCTGGTTCCACTGTTAGAGGCCCCACAAACTACCCAAGCCATTTGCTTTATATCCACATTTAGAGGGCTTAGTTCAGTCTCATGTAGGTTCCCCAGCTGTCATTTCAGAGTCAGTGAGCTCCCAATAGCTCAGGTCAGCTGTCTCTATGGAGTTTTCTCATCATGATCTTGACCCCTTTGCTCATATAATTTCTTCTTCTCTTCAGCTGGATTGGGAGCTTGCTGCAGACAAGCACTTTCCTTTAGTGCAGCATTTTCATCTTGCTTCCTCTTTACCAGCTGGCCTCTCTCCTCTGCTCTTCCTCTTCCCATCATTTTCCTTCTCTAGTTGCCCCAACTATACTTCCTGACTGCCTAGCTTTTGGCCAATCAGTGTTTTATTAAATCATTATTTACAATGACAAATATTTACAGTGTTTAAGAGTATAATCCTACAGCTGGGTGGCTTATAAGAACATAGATGACTCAAATGCAGCTAAATCCCTTAAATGCATACTTCTGGAAGGGAGGACAACCTGTGAAAGTTACAACCCTGGAGTTCTCTTTCTTGCTTGTTGTACCTCTTTCCTATAGGAGACTCTTTTGCCCCAGCAACTACAACTGCTTACATACATGTGACATTCAGGTATCTGTGAATCTTACACGTTTCCTGTGCTTACTAAGCCTTGCAAAGGTCATTTATGTCCTGTGATTTGCAACCTTTGTTTATTTCTTGAGTCCTATGAGCCTTCCTTCTTCCTTTAGCAGGGAATGTTTAATTCAGGAGTAATAGCTATGCAATGGCAGACTATAGTAAGCATGGTTTGAAAATAAATTAAAACTTATTTTTCTTACATTTGCAAAGTTACTATGTGATCTTCACAACAAAACCATTCAATTATTAAATTACTTACTAGGTACTTGGCATTGGGCCTTTCACATAATACTTATTGAATTCTTATAATGAACTGGAGAGATATTGATTCTTCTTGATTTTTTTTTCTACAGAAGAAAGTGAAGGCTTGTAGAATAATGTGACTTTGAAAAAGTCTCACAATTAATAGGTAGGTGGACCTGCATCACACCTTTGCTGGATTCCTAACAAGGATGTGTTGTTAATCATTATACCTTATTGTTATTACATCTCTCAAAGGGCATTTAATTATTCAGAATTTGTAAAAATACACATATCTGAACTCAGTGCAGTGTAACATCTTTGCAGATGGTGACCTAGAATTTGTTAATATGTTCATCTATGTTAAGGCAATAATGAGTGTATAGAGGGATTTACCAGGGGTGTGGGAACATTTTTCAGGACATATGGGGCCCATCAGCATCAAATCATTTAACAGAGTGCAAACAATTTAACACTGAGAGCCTCTCAATTATCTCCCTGCAAATAAATAAAGGATAGAGAGTAAATCTTTACTCTATGAGAAAGTAAAGTATACTTCTGTGTTGCCTTTCCCAATATGGCATTTATTAATCAGTGAACTTTCAAAAAATTCACATAAACTTTAATATGTACCTGAAAAAATTTAGATAAAGATGTCAACAACAAAAAAAGTCATGGGGTGCGTTGTAGGCATCCTACAGCTGGGCCTACTCAAATAACTGTTCTATTGATACTCATTACAGCCATTTGGCTCCTTAATTTGCTCTCTTTCTTTTCCTTTTTGTGGGCATGCTTAAAATGTTAAAGGACTAGGATTTGTGAACTAAATACATGTTGTTTTTGTGTGTGTGTGTGTGTGTGTTTGCATCCTTTTTAGTTCTTAATTTCCCCACAGCCCACCCAAATAATGGAAACAACCCCTACCATCCTCACAAGGCTACATGTGAGAACAAAAGGAAGGATCATGAGTTTAATGCCAACCACCAGCAAGCAATATTTACCCCTCTTCAACTGCTTGCTTCTTCAAGAAGTAGTATAATCACTATGGCTTGTTTCCTTTGTAGTA
The DNA here is from genome assembly GCA_004025045.1 of Sigmodon hispidus. Lineage (NCBI taxonomy): Eukaryota > Metazoa > Chordata > Mammalia > Rodentia > Cricetidae > Sigmodon > Sigmodon hispidus. The sequence continues at coordinate 39,133 of PVIH01016862.1, forward strand.
TTTTTGACTTACAAATAAGTTCACTGACATAAAAATAATCGATCGAAGCAATCACAGGCCATGACATGCTATTTCTTGTACAGTCATACAGATGACCTCCATTATAGGAAGTACACACACTTTGAGCTACAGTTACTACCATATTATTCATATTCTTTCATTTTTATTTAACTTACCTCTTACTTTATTTCCTTCTGCTTTGTCTACCCTATTGCTGCTTTTCTCTCCTTTCTGTGTACCTCAATGTGAATACCTGAAAATGTTCTTTGGCCCAATATAGTCTTTTTTTTTTTTTTTTTTTTACTTGAGGCAAGTATCTTCTGTTAAATAATGAAAATAAAAACAAAATAGAATATGCTCTAACCCCATAATCCCAAACCTACACCATTGAAAATATAATTTGCTTTAAAAAAGTATTATCATCATTCTAGGTTTAGTGATGATGATGTTTTGGTCTCAGTAAATCCTGTGCGTCTAGACATCCATCCACATCTCTTACATTACCCAGTTTGATGAGGTTTGACTGTAGGGCTCATGGAGAGTAATAGTTGTTGATCCATTACAACCCCTTTCATTTCTACAGCTTCTGTGTATTACCTCCATCTTCACTCATTATTTAATTAATTTTAGTCTTCTCTCTTAAAGATTGCCAATTTTACTTATCTTTTCAAAGAAAAACCCTGCTACTGGTCTTAGTGGACTTTATTGTATTTCTGCATCTTTGTTTTGTTCATTTCTGCTCTAACAGTTGTGGTGAAATATTCTGTATGCTATAAATAAAATAACTGATTTGTCCTATGTACAGCACCGTAAAAGTGGATAAAAAATCAACACAGACAGGCAGATAAAAAAGGGTAGAGTTAGTTATTCTTGATCTGTCCCCCGAATAAGAAGCATGTAAAAATCCAGGTGAGCCATGGGCTGTGGGCCACCTAATAAAAAATTAATGAAAATAAGTTAAACTAAGATAAAAAAGCTAGTTAATAATATCTTTAAGACATGGGCCAAACAGTATAAAAGATATAAGCATGTAATTCATTTCTTTGAGAGACAAAAGCCACGGCACACAAACCAAATTCCAACCGAGGCTGTGAGCCACACCAGATACAAACCTCCAGACACAAACGAGCCAAAAAACTTTCTACAACAGATGGCGCCCCACGTTGGGCACCAATTATCACGGTAATTAGCTCGCTGTGAGATATATGAGATATACATTAAGTAATATTTATTATTTAAATATAACTTACAGAAAAGGGTTTTGTTTAAAGGGAGAAAATAGAGGGGGAAGCAGCGTGCCAGAGAGTTTTTTAACTGCCCAATCTGCTGTGATTTAGGAACTGCGCCACAGTCCAGCTTCTTCTTTTGTCGCTTTTATCTGGGGGCTTTACTTTCGAAGCTCTTTTTAGTTGACCACACCCCCCTGGGCTCCAGCACTCTGACGCAATCAGTTTACATGTGTAGCTTTTGGTTTTCCGCTACAAACAGTCCCTTCATTATGGGTTCAGTTTATTATTCTTTTACAAGTTTCATGACGTTCAAAGTTGTAGTGGGATGTAAAGCAAAATACAGTATCACTGCACAACTGAAAGGCCAGCTAATAAAATATAAGAAGATGAAAGAGAGATTCTGGGGTGATTAGGTAGAAATTGAAGTCTTATATACTATTGATATAATACAAGATAAAGGGGGCTGGAGAGATGTCTCAGAGGTTAATAGCACTGACTGTTCTTTCAGAGGTCCTTAGTTCAATTCCCAACAACCACATGTTGGCTCACAACCATCTACGAGATCTGGTACCCGCTTCTATACACTATATACTAACTAACTAACTAACTAAATAACTAAATAAATAAAAATAAATAAATAAATAAATAAATAAATAAATAAATAAATAAAAGAATCTAAGATAGAATGCAAGTGCCTTGGAGAAGCCTCAAAGGTTAAAAATATGGGACTGGAGAGATAGCTCAGTGAAGAATGTGTTTACTGTGCAAAAATGAGGACCAGAATTCAGAACACAGCCCACATGTAAAAGCATGGTAGCAATGAGGGCATGCTTTGCTGCAACTTTGTTTTGTGTATTCTCTCTGCCTAGTGATAATTAAATAGTCCTGAAAACAGCTTACTTAAACAAAAAGCCCAGTAGTATGTGTGTGTAACCCCACCATATGGAGTTCAGATATAAGAATTCTCCTTAAGCTTACTGGCTAACTTCTGTTTATCTCTTTGACTACCATCTCAACATTCTTACATGCTTTGCTACCTCACGTCATTTGCCTACCTCATTCTTCCTCATCACCAAGTATTTCTCTTTCTTGATCTCCTTTCTAGATTTTTAGACTTTACCCAGACTTATCCCTGTTCACATATACACAAGTATACACTATGAAACAGAATTCACATATAAGAACACAAAGTTTTTGTCTTGCTGATCTGGGTTCACTATTTTAGCTAGTTATAAATTTAACATAAAATTTGACATATCAGGGAGGAGAGAACCGCTCAAATAACAAACTGGCTCCATTTGATTGTTCTTTGGCCATCTGAATGAGACACTGTTTTGATTGTTAATTAATATAAGAATGTACAGCACTCTCTGGATGGGACCATCCACAGGTGGTAGGCATGGGTTGTATGAGAAAGGAAGCTGAGCAAGCCAGAGGAATCAAAGCAGTAAACAGCACTCTTTCATGATTTCTGTTTCAGTTTTTACATCTAAGGTCCTACCTTGAATTCCTGACATGGCTTCTTGCAGTGATTGACTTAAACCTATACATCAAATAAACACTTTCCTTTTTGTCTTTGGTCAGTGATTTATTACATCAAAACCAAAAGCCAACAAAACATAGGATAGTTATCTCTTTTAATATCATAAATAATTCTGTAGTATTCTCTTAAACATATTACACTTAATAGTTTCAAAATATTTTCTTGTGAATCTACATTATTCTTGGCCATTCTCAGAAAAGTAGATCTTGTTGTAACAATTATCTATTTATGAGTGTGTAGGGGCCACAAATGAGCATTGACATGTAGAGATCATAGCAGAATTTTATACACATTCCTCTTTTGATTTCCACCTATTCCAGTGAAACAGGTATACTGACTAAACTGAAAGCTGACCTCTTCACCTAAAAAGACTGGCCAGCAGGCTCTCAAGATTTACCTATTACACCAATGCTGGGGTCATGGGAAGACATGCTTAGCTGTTTGTTGTTGGGTTTTTTGTTGTTGTTGTTGATTTTTAAATTTTTATTGTATTTATTCTTTGTGGATTTCACATCATCCATCCCAATCCCACTTATATTCTTAACTCCTTGCATCTGCCCTCCTCCCTTTCAGAGCCCCCCAAAACAAAACAAAACAAACAAACAAACAAAAAACAAACAAAATCAAAAAAATCACCAAAGCATTTCTCCATCTGAGGAGTCTGAATTAGTGTCACATAAATAATACAAACTTTATGTTAAGATTTTCATGACAGGATTTGTAAACACGTTCACATTGATCATTATAACCAGCAGCACTTAAGCTGCATGGAAAGTACTTTGTAAATGTAAATTCATCTCAACTTTCCAGGTTGTCCTAAAGTGGGGAGGGTATGACCTCTACCCACTGGCTACCAAGCTGTCAGAAGAAGTTGACGGTCCTCCAGGGGACTAGTACACACAGCTCTACTGGAAAGTCAAGTTGGAAAAGTGTTTTCCCAGAAGTTTAGAAAGTATTAGAATTATTTCTTCTTCTCCATGCAGGAGGAAAGAACACTGCATACACATCTCACACATTCTTTGCATGATTATTATTTAAAATGCAGTGCAAGAAATGTCCCAATGGCTGATAATGACTTAAGATAAAATGTTCTTTGTAAAGCAGTTTCTACTATTTTCCATCTGTACACATTTAATGTATTCAGCTGTTTAAAATAGCTGGATATCCACTTAAATGGAGTATTGTAGTTTATAGCATTTTCTTTTTACAGAAAAGGGATTTTATTAATCACAATCTAAAAACCTAAATCAAAAGAAAACCAATGTAGTATTTTGTAGGAAAATAGTGTGGAATAGTAGTAAATCAATTGAGTTATTTGATTTTTATCAACTAATTGTTGAAAATCACTGAGTTATTTTATGTAAGTGACTCATCAGCTTACTTAAAACATGTTCAGATCAGTCTAGTGAATATTTTCCTTTTGCTTAGATCTTACTATTCAAACAATGGCAGGTGACTTCACTCATGAAAACTGATACCTGACTCTCTTATGATTTGACTTCCAGATTTTTATGAGTTTCTATAACATTTTATCTTACCTCTCTAGTCCATATAATTTTAAGAATTATAATGTATTGAGTCTCAGATGAGTGACAGGAACAACTCTTAACATTCACCATGTGAATTAAATTTCAGCAAATCTATGAGGCCACTTTGATGGCAATGATGCTTTTGTTTTGTTTGTTTAACAAATGAAGATATTGAGACTCAGAAAGTTAATTAGTTTGCCCCAGTGAGTTACTTAATTCGTAACAAAGACAGAAAAGATATGACTAGAGAGACAAGAAGGGATCCCTGCACAGTATTTGGTGTCAGAACAAAGAAAAGAGAATTACAAGGAGGAAGAGACAGCAAGAGAGAAAATCAGGACAAAGAAAGCAAGTATCAGCATGGTATGATTTCAGTCTTCTCTGAGTGGCTGCATTTAAATTGCATTATTTAAAACTCTGGACACTGCTTCCGGTTCCGCCACCGGGACCTGTGCTCTCTGCGGCGTCCCAGCGCACTCTGGAGCAGGGGCAGCTGAACTCTGCACCTGGCCACACCCGCAGCTCCTGCTGCTCAGGGAATCTACTAGGAGCCCTACTGCGACCCTGAACTGAGTGAACTGAGCAAACCAACTGCAGGGGTCTATGAGGGGCGGATTCGA